>JASANA010007947.1:0-32652 GCA_030248095.1 Ptycholaimellus sp. GST1_10 | reverse complement strand
GTCCCATCTCTTCGGACCAAGTCTCGTATTGCTGACTCAACTACACCACTTCCAAGTTTCTAATTTTAATCGTCAGAAATAAGATTTTAATCAATCAAACGTAAATGTTGGTTCAATGTACTAATTAATGATCATTGAAACATCTGAAAAGGTGGGTATATGCTGGTCTGCTATTTCAATGGATTGGACTCATTATCCGGTTCAGGAGTAGCCTGGAATCTGCTATTCAGGACCAGTGAGAGCTAGGAAATATAATGAACATCTTTTTTAAGACTCACATGATCAGCATACCACATTTCACCATCAGCAGACAAATCGTTTGACTAAAACAAGACTGTTAGATCGATCAAACCAAATCAGTCGCTAGAACTTTATAGATAATTGCATTGAAACATAAGGTTTCTGAGTAGGTTACAATGTAGGAGCTGTCAGTTTTTGCGCTGCGCGCTTTTATGCGCTGCAATTTTGCCAAATTTTAAGATGGCAAAATATCGATCTTCACCCATTTCAACTATTTTGGGCCGGCACACTGCGGCACAGCTTTCTCTGATTTTTGGTGATTTTTTTTGCAACTTAAATTTGCCATACCCTATGCTATAACATGTAAACTTTGAGAATTTTTTATCTCAAAAAATTTTGGTCAAAAGTCAAAAAACTAAATATCCTTGCCCCGCTAACTTTGTACCCTGTACCCACGAAAAAAATATTACCTTGATCGGAGATGGTGCATTTTCGGGTATTCTGCCTTTAAAGCAGCCTCTGCATAGCCCTTTTTGTAAACACTTTATTCTGGAAAGGCTTTACTTAAACCTATTTTGGAAATCTACCGAAATCTACTTTCTGAAAAGATATATATTTTAGCAAGATTCTGGGTGTGTTAGCATAACTGTTAACTAAATGTGGCCGCGCGTAGCGCGGCCACTGACCTATCTACTAGTATATATATATATGTGTGTGTCCCAGGCCCGTACTCCGCGGTTTTTCAACAAAATTGGCTGATTTTTTGCATGAAGGTCCGCCTGGCGGTGCCTCGGGACCATTTTTTTGCGCTTGGCGTAATTTTGAGTTTATCGACCAAAACTCAATTTTTTTAATGTTTTCAAAACACTAAAAATCATAAAGCAGTCGTTTTTCAATAAAATTGGCTGAATTTTTGCAGGAAAGTCCGTCTTGGTGATGCCTTGGCACCATTATTAGGGCTTGGCGAAATTTTTCGATTTCACCCAAAACTCATTTTTTTGTTCAATAGAAAAATCGTATATTATTGGTTTTTTTCGAGATCGAAAAATCGTAAATCACGGTTTTTCCAATGAATTTTGTTGATTTTTGGCAGATACGTCCGTCAAAGTAATATCTTGAAGCTGGCAAGAGGAAATTTTGAAATATTTATTATTTATTGATTTATAGTCCCTCTTATGTTTTTTTCAAAAATTTGAACAACCCAAATCTGAGTCGTTTTTCAAATTGCCTGTTCATTTGAAAGCGTCGTCCGGTTTTTCAAAAATGCTGATTTTTGACCGCGGAGCGGCCGGAGGGCCCGCTCCGGGCCTTTGCCTCAAAACCCGCGCGAGAAAAAAATTTTTGGACTTTATTTTTTTTTTTTCATGTCATGAGTTTGCGCTCCTCGGGTATTGGTTGAAACCTAGGACATATATATATCAATCGAAAGCTCTAAGTCAGATCTCGATGGGAAAAATCGTGAAATTTTGATTTTGTCCCTGGTATTCTAGAAATTTTGAAAAAACATGCAAAAAATGGCATAAAAAATGACATCTCCGAATTTAAAGTGTTCCCATTTTAGAACAAAAGCAAAATTCAAAAATCCAAGAATTACGTGTTTGAGCAAATTGTTTCAGCTATCCAATGGTGTTATTTTTGGCATAGGTTTTTTGGAGACATTTCTCAATCAATTCACGTTTGTGGAACACATTTTGTTCGATTCTGTCCTCTACCCATTAAGTGATGTTTCAATGCAGTGAAACTGCGCAGTTTTACATGTTCGGCTGTTTAATATGTTTCGCTATCTAAATTGATGCTCAGGTAGTCCTTCCTAGGACGTGACAGTGCTCTAGATTTTGAATGAGTAGCGATGGAATTCCTAGGGCGCGACAGCGCCCTAGTTATGAATGGGTGATCGAGTGTTTGGGTGGTTGCATGTCACAAGGTTCAGTGCCTTAGATGTTGAATGAAACCATGGACATTTATGCACCAATCGACTGTTTGAAGCCTTGTTCATGTGGCAAGTAAATATTAAATATCTCTTCCACATGGCCAAGATCTAGACAAGTCTAAAATGCTACAGCATGAGCCGCTTATGAATTGTCAATCATTATAAAGAACTAGACTAGGTGTGACAAAATCGTGATATATTTTGATTATTATTATAAACCATTTTGAGTTAAAATTTTAACAGGTTCATCTACAAAATCCACTGATCATTCATAAGCAGGCGGCAATTTTGGCACAAAGAGGACAAAATTAGTGAAAGATAAAATAGAAAAAATTACTTGTGAAATAAGAAAATATGTTAAAATGTAAGTAAACACTTTGAACTATGATAAAAAAATTTCTGAATTTTTAGGCATGATGAAATTATAAATTTACTAAATGAGGAACAAGAAAACTAACAAGGAAACTCAACAAAATTGAAATTAAATCAAAAATAGAATGCTCGCATATTCAACATGATCAATTTTCATTCGAATCTGAATCATGCTTCAATTTTGACATGAATTTTCAACATTTTATACTGTTCTATAAATAAGAAAGGTTCAAAAATATCTTTTAAGCAAAAACTGAAGACAAAACAAAATGGAATAATCAGGGTGACGGGGTTCCTGTCATAAATTGCCGCCTGCTTATGAATGATCAGTGGATTTTGTAGATGAACCTGTTAAAATTTTAACTCAAAATGGTTTATAATAATAATCAAAATATATCACGATTTTGTCACACCTAGTCTAGTTCTTTATAATGATTGACAATTCATAAGCGGCTCATGCTGTAGCATTTTAGACTTGTATATGTATATATGTCTGGAAATGCTGTCCACGGGCGAATTCTCAACGGATTTGGACAAACTTTTTTTTTCCTGAAAGGTAATGCTATTTTAGGAAGATCACGAGGGGTAGACCCGGAATTTGAGCATTTGAAACATTACTTTTTTGGGTAGAAAGGTTGAAAAATGGGGTATGCTGTAAAATGCTCAATTCTCAACGGATTTTGACAAACTTTTTTTTCCCTGAAAGGTAATAATATTTTAGGAAGATCTGGAGGGGTGGAACTGATCCCGGAGCATTTGAAACATTACTTTTTTGGGTAGAACTTTTGAAAAATGGGGTATGTTGAGAAATGGCGGATTCTCAACGGATTTGGACAAACTTTTTTTTGCTGAAAGGTAATAACATTTTAGGAAGATCTGGAGGGGTGGAACTGGTCCTGGAGCATTTGAAACATTACTTTTTTGGGTAGAACTTTTGAAAAATGGGGTATGTTGAGAAATGGCAGATTCTCAACGGATTTGGACAAACGTTTTTTTTGCTGAAAGGTAATAACATTTTAGGAAGATCTGGAGGGGTGGAACTGGTCCCGGAGCATTTGAAACATTACTTTTTTGGGTAGAAAGTTTGAAAAATGGGGTATGTTGAGAAATGGCGAATTCTCAACGGATTTGGACAAACTTTTTTTTGCTTAAAGGTAATAACATTTTAGGAAGATCTGGAGGGGTCGAACTGGTCCCGGAGCATAAGAAACATCACTTTGTTGGGTAGAAATTTTTAAAAAATGGGGTATGTTGAGAAATGGCGAATTCTCAATGGATTTGGACAAACTTTTTTTTTGCTAAAAGGTAATTAAATTTTAAGAATATCTGGAGGGGTGGAACTGGTCCCGAAGCATTTAAAACATTACTTTTCTGGGTAGAAAGTTGGAAAATTGCAATATGCGGTTTTTGCACTGTAGTACCTGAAGTCTTGAGAATTGCACAGAAGGGTTGATTTTTTTGTTCACTAGTCTTATATGTCGATTCTAAATCTGTGCTTACTTTTGAAATTGGTTGAGAAACCACAGACTTGATTTTTGAGTTACAAAGTATCATATAAAGGATGCGCTCCGCGGTCACCTATTGCGCTTTGCGCCATATACTTGTTGGTATCTACGTCCATGAAAGTAATATCTTAAAGCTGGCAAAAGGAATTTTTGAAAATATTAGTATTTCTCGATTTATAGTTAAAAGCCAAAAAGCCAGTTTGTCCAGATCCGTTGAGAATTCGCCCGTGGACAACCTTTCCAGATACCCATATATACACATATATCAGGACAAAAGTTTAGTAACCTCTATAGACCGCGGAGCGGCCCTTCGCGGTCAAAAATTGCATTTTAGTTTTATTACTAAAATCAAAAGAAAACCAAAACAAGACTTACTCTATTTTTACGTTTTTATTTTAGTTTATCAATCCGCGCATCAATTGGCAATAGCCGATAGCACCTTGTTTAGCCATAAGTCACCCAATTCTCAACCAATTTTGACAAACTTTCTTTTTGATGAAAGCTCTGTGTCTGCTGCGTCCATTGAGCCCACTGGCGGCTATGTATCATGCACACCGACTTAATGTCATCGATTCATATTTTCAAAATCCGTAATAGGGTTTGTCCTTAGCTAAGAGGGGGCTGTGCCTCTGCGGCAAGCGGACGAACTGGAGCCCACCACCATTCACAGACCTCGTTGGCCTCATGCTCATCTTCAAAGAGAACGCTAGTGTCGTCGACAGCCTCAAGTCCACGGTGGCCAGCCTCCGACCAGCCGAGGAGGAGGAGAGCGGACTGATGCTCATCAAGCAGGACCCTGGCGCCAGAAGCGTCTGTGCCCCCATCTCCGTCCTCCACAGCAGCCTCCACCGCAACGAGCATCTGACACTGCAAGGCTGCCACAGCAGCGGCTCTGTCATCGACTTCTTCAAGAAGGCCACCAAGCAGGGCAACGTGGGCAAGGTGCCGCGGGAGGACATGGGCCAGCTTCTGCGCGACGGCCCTGCCTTCCGCAAGGTGCAATTCGCGGTGGCCGGAATTCCAGAGTGCGCGCTTCAGCCACCCGACAAAGACCAGCTCCTCCCCGACACGCCCCTGCTGCCTTCGAAGGAGAAAAAAGAGAAGCGAAAGAAGAAGGATGAGGAGGGGAAGGAGAAGAAAGAGGAGGAAAAGGAGAAGAAACAGGAGGGGGAGAAGAAGAAAGAGGTGGACGATGACATCCACGCCGTCACCGTCCTCCCGCACTGCTACGATAAGAACGGCACCAAGACCAGGATCATCGTAATCGCGGACGGGAACGAGCGCCACCTCTCCTTCCTCTGCAAGGATGAGCGGGAGAACTGCTGGATGTCCGCGGTGCGTGCCCTGATCCCCGCCGTTACGGTTGCCCACCACCCTGGGCGATTCCTCGTGGCCCTGCTCCAGCTGAAGGAGGAGGCGGAAGCGGAGGCCGTTGCAGCTGCCCACGGCTACTTCGCCGGAGCTCCACCGGAGATGATGACATTTCCCAGGAGGACGACGTCGTCCAACTCTCAGTTTTCTCCAGCCTTTCCAGCCACCATTTGACCTGGCTGTGAGTTGGCCTCTCTTTGCAGCCCTCCCTCCGCCTTCAGCAGCAACCGCAGCAGTCTTCTTCAGTTGGTGAGCGTGACTTTGCAGCTGCTCAGCTGATGGACAAGGGTCAGCTCAATGCCGCGCCTAACTTCAACAGCGGTTATCCCTTCTTCTGCTCGGTTTGAGGGGTGAATAGATTGGAAGGGGTACTTGTAGGCCATCCACTGAACCTGAAGATGCCAGAAGCGAGTATTTGCGATCAGCAGGAGCAGAGTCAGCAGCCATCCTTCCTCAAACTTAGTGTGGTCCAGTCCAATGAAAGCTTGCAGGCTGGGAGTTCCGTCCTCAGTGCAGCAGCGGCTGTCCTCAGTTCGTCTGCGCCCAGAGCAGGGTAAGCCCTTTTTTCCCTTACCCGGCCCTCTAGAGGGAGGCAAGAAGACTGCATTAGATGGCTGGGAGCGAAGGGCGTCCCTGGAAGCGGGGTGGCAGTCTCTGTGGAGGAGGCTTCGGGCGGGGTGGAAGCGGAGCCTCAGCTTCTACTACTTTTACATGACACCGGAGCCCTGGGATGCTCGCCAGCCTCCCTCCGGCGCCTCTACTTCAACGGGGGTAGCCTTGGCAAGGCCGTGGCAAGGCCGTCTGATCCAGCCTGCCCACAAGCCTGCTCAGCTTACACCTTTGCTTCAACGATCGCTAACTCCGCATCCCAGGCTCCCTACCGCATGGAGGGGCTGAGCGAGCTGGCGCCGGAGCTGGAGTGCCTGGAGATGGGCCTCGAGGCCGCCGTCCCCCCGCCGCCCACCCTCCGCTGCCTCCACATTCACCATCGCGAGTGGGAGGATGAGGAGCTAGCCCTGGAGGGAGACCCTGCTGGCAGCCACGCCCGGCCTTTGCCGACTCAGACTGGTCGGATACCCTCCTTGGAGCCTCCGACGCTGGAGCGCCTCTGCTACTTCAGCTGCAACAGCCTTCCTTCCCGCTCTACCGGCCAACGTCCGCCTCCCCTTCACCCTACTCCTCCGCGACGCCACCATTCTCCTCCTACCCGACCAGGCACCCGCTCCCGTCCATGCTTACCCAGTTGGTCTTTCTTTCAACCCTTGCTTTTCCCTGCAAACACCAGGCCTCTTGCAGATCTTCGCTGGCCGCCGCAACTACAGCGCCTACTTCTTCGCCAAGGCCATTAGATGCCTGTTTCTTTTTCTTCCCCTTTTTGGGCTGTCCTTTCGTTAGAGAATTAATGCTAATTAATTATGTGGCGATGATTGGCCAAAACTTACAGCCGTTTTCTAAAGAACACGTACACTCCTGACGGTAGCATACAAAATTCGTCTGATATCTGTACAAATAGACACTTTAATTATCTTTTTTCACTCACATGAAAGTAATAACATTTGAATCTCTATTTTATCATTTCAGAAGAATTTAGAGAGAGACCTTTACAAGGTATTCTCCTTAGGTAAACGGGCCTAAATATCATAACCATGGCATATTAATCAAAGGTTTTCAATAACCTGACTTTGATTTGATCAGGGCGCCCGCAACACAAATCCATAACAAAAAACAAAAAGCTTACTCTTCAATGAACCTACTGAAACGGTTGTTCAGAATCATTTTGAAGGAATGCGGCTGGATTGCCTCTAATGAGCTAGACGGTGCAGCAACAGGGTGGCTATCATGCAGAGTGCCTGAAACAAGTTAAGCGATATGGGAAAAGCCAGGACTGAGGCTGCCTCAATTGAACCATGAAGAGGGCAAGACCGATCCCAGTGGCGCCCAGAATGACGGCTTTGGACAGCAGATCCTCCAGCAGCGGTGCGTAGCAGCCCTGGCAAAAACTATCATCCTTGCTCAGCAAAATAAATGCCTCAAGTCAATCCAGCAGAATGCTTCCGCATTGCTGCTGACAGTTGGCTATTTATCCTGCTGCCCATTCATTCTTGGTCGGGAATCGTTGCACCATGGAGGTGTATATATAATGGAGGGAAAACTCTTTATTATTGGGAGGGGGGCTGCTAGGCAAAACTCCAAAAGTTATAACACAGGGGGTTGAAAGTGACCTTTTGTTAACGGCTGCTGTGGGCGCTAGGAAGCAGCTACATAGACGTTCTTGGGCTTAAAAAATGCGAACGAATAGATCCGTTCAGATCAGCCATCAGTTATTCTTTTTCTTTCAGCTTTAAAAATTTCGTCTGTTCAAACTGGATCCGCATTTTAGGATTTGCAAACAGTATGCTCATCGGCTAACCAGAATGTGATGTTTCAGTTGATTTAAAACAATGAATGGGTCAGAAACCAATAATTTTGCATTGTTAAAATCATTAATAGTGAAATGAAAGTGATCGCTCGATATATTCATCCCATTCTTGAGTCTCTATGATTTGAATTTGCGCCAATAATGGGTCCTACGGACTTGCAAATGCGCCATAGGTCATAACGCACTGCACACTGAAAAACACTGCAGCAAAGCAAATTGTTGGAGAAATGGAGGGTGAGGAAGTTTGTGGGGTTTTGAAGTTTGTGGCAGTTGGGGAAGTAGTGAAGCTACTGAGTGCAGTGGATCTGGAGCAGTCAGGCCTGGCAGAAGACGTCTGCGACTACTTCCGCCGCCGCAGTGGAGGGGCCAGCCTCGTCATCCCCTCCGAGCCCATCTTTGCCTTCTTCTCCACCGTCGACTATGCTCTAGTCACCTCTCCGCACAGCGAGCTCAACGAACGCCAGCTCTGGACAGCCCTCACCACCAAGCTCGCCTCCGAACTTCCCTCCTTCCTCCCTCTGCACTCTGCGCATCCACCAGCCTCAGTTTCCTCTACTTTCAATTTTTCCCATTTTTTCTCTACTATCCATATTGCTAGGCCTGTGATCTGACTGCTCGGGTCGTGTCTGGCTGTTTCAAGAGAATCTTCATGAAGGGCTATGTTCGTCTGCTCAATGATACGCTAGGTGTAGGCAGTGATAAGCCTGGTGAAAAGAAGAAGCCTTTAAGGCAGGACCTTAATCCGGCCTCTTCAACTGATTATGAAGGAAGCTCTGCCATGTTCTAAACTTTCCATTCTTATTTCATCCATTGCTTTTCATATATTCCCTTCTTTGCTGACACAAAAGCTCACTTGTTCATGCAATTCAGCTGAAAAAAGAAGCAATTGAACGAATAAAGGCAGTACAGTTGGCTACCCAGTAGTCTGATGTATTTTTCTTTACACATTAATTGTACATTTCCCCTTATAAAGCACTAGGAGTTTTGCCTTTAAGCTTATAACGTGTGGGTATAGGAGAGTTTGAACTCCTGTTATATGCAACTCCGTGGTTGCACACTTTTCTCAATTCGTCTACAATTCAAAAGCCCCTTCGCTCATCCTACATCTAGAGGTAATCTTCAGCACTCCATTCATCAGTCCTCAACCTCCCCTCAACCCAATTCCCATCGCCATCCAACCCCAAAACAGCCACCCACCTGCATGTTGAGGTAGGCAGGCTGGGGCCAAAGCCTGCGAGCGTCGGAGGCGGTGGCCTGGCAGCGCTCCGCGTCCACCAGCTGATCGGGCGTGGGCAGGGGGCAGTGCTCCGCGCACAGGCGACGCTCCTCCACCGACTCCCCCGCCTCGCAGCGACCCTCCAGATGCAGCGCTGCACAGCTGCTGCAGCAGGACAGGGGGACGCGCTCTCGCGGGAAGCGTCGCTGCTCCTGCATACACGTCTTCTTTCTCAGCCATCACTGCTGGCCCGATGGACAGAGCAGGATACAGAAGCTGAGCAAAAGGGCCCATTTTCGGGACCAACACCCACAGATGGATGTATGCGAGAATTTTACACTTTTTGCCGCATATTAGGCGACGAAACATAGGAAAATATGATACGAGAAAATTGTATTTAGTGAAAACATGTGGTCAACAATTGGGCGTAAAAGTAAAACAGCAATTTTCCATAATCTCATATTTTTTGTCCATTTACAATTCTAGCCACAAGAAAGGATTCGTCCGCCTAGACAGGCTTATTGGAAAAAATCAAGCAGGAACCTTGAACCAGGTAGAGTTCTGCCAGGCCCAGAAACTGTAACGGCCGTCGCGCAAGTCGAGGTGGTCTGGGGGGTCCACGACCCCGCAGCACTGATACCTTTGCTGTGCGTAATCCCAGGCCTCAGTGATCCAAGCATCGGAGGTGAAGTGCCGCTGGCCGTAGTGCGATTGTAGTGAACGCACCATGGCCGCCTCCAGACGCTGTCCAGCCTTTCAAATCTTTCCTCTTGCTAAATGCTATATGCTTTTGAGGCAGCCTTGATTAGAAATTCTGTAAATAGATGACCACAATGAATTAATCAGCGCCTTTTGAAAATTGAACCCTAAATTTACTTTATAGGACCTAAACGGATTTGAAATTTAGGAATTTATCAAAGGGTATTTAGAATTCTGAAACATTCGTAAAAAAAGCCTGAGATATAACAAGCAAGGAGCATTGGTGATCTTCCTTGTGGCCAAGTTATCGATCACATATCAAAAACTGAATTAATTTTTCCTAATGAAAGAGCCTTCGGAATCCCCCAAAAGCAACCTCGTGCTTGAACACGAAGCCCAGGAGCCCGGCAATGAGCATCATCAGGAAAAGCACCAGCAGACAGACGAAGTACTGCAATCAGTGCCGCATTTTCATTTCGCGAAACACATCCTGACTAGATAAAAGCTTCCAACGACGATGAGGAGGCATCTGGCAGCTTTGTAGGCGGCCAAAGCGCCGGTGAAGGCCAGGATGAGCGCCAGGAAACCCACGGCTACCAGCAGGGCTGCCGCAGCACTGTGCAGATTGCCGCCCACCAGCCACTCCGTTTTCCGAGACTCCAGCGAGATCCAGATCCCCAGGCCCAGTGCTGTCCCGCCGCCCGCCTGTGCAGGTGAAGGCTTGAAGGACAGGGCAAAAAAATGCTTTCCGATTTCTCGGCAAATATCTGTTCCATTGGTAAACTTAGTCGTATATGGGGACGTTGGATGTTTTTGGAACGCTTTGGCGTTAGAAGATGAAAATATGGAATCAAAAATTGATACCGTATTGATTAAAAACTACCGAAATACTAGCTCCGTTTCGCCGCAAAACATCAGCTAGGCAAACAAAGTGACAAAGTGGCTCACAAAAAGCAGGCCGTTGAGAAGCAGGAGGAAGTAGCGCAGGCAGTCGGCTGCAAAGCCAGCCTCCTTCTCCTCCGCCAGCTCTCGAATCACCGGCCCACCCCCACTGCCCGGATACAGCATCCCCTTCCGCAGCTCTTCCTCCAGGCCCCAGCGCTCCATCCTGCTCACTCTGTTCCAGCCAGATTACATCCCGCTCATCCGTCAATATTTTCCACACCCATTGGCGGGGGCTGGAAATAAAGACGGGCTGTGTGTGTGTGGGGAGCCTTGAACTGTTTGCGGGAGTGTGTGGAGGTGGGTGTAGGGGGTGCTGCCCCCACTAAGCAAACACGAGGGCCCTGTCTGGCTCAGGGGGGCCTCAGAACCCCGCAGAGGGGAGGGAGATCCAGTCATGAGGCTTAGGTCTGGTGGAGGCCCGAAAGCCTCATTCTCGCCGGCTCATTGACGGCGATCAGCCGGACTGGAGGAGGAGCCGTTTTTCCGACCACTACTCTCTCCGAATGTCGGCCAAGCACGCTTCCTTTCTCTTTCGACCGCTTCTTCTGGGAGGGAGAAAGCTGATCTGGGCTTCAGTTTGTGCCCGGTAAAAAGGGGAGCAGAGGACTGAGGAGAATGACCATGGAATTTGGGAGAGCCAGAAAAAGCAGTGTGTAAGCTGGGATTTGTCGTGTTTCTTAAAATAAAGTCCAGCAATTCCTTGTGACATTTTATCAATAGGTGACCGAATACTGGGACATTTAAACAATTGAGCTCACAGCTCAAAAACTAAACTGGCCAAGAAGAAAGTAAAATATTGCAAGAGTATGTAAGAGTAGTGATTGAAAAATTAGGTGGGCGGGCGATAGGGGTCATTGGGCAGCAGAAGATAGGGATAGCGATTGAGCAACAGGGCCTCCTCCTCCCCTTCCTTGTGTATGGGCACCTTCTTTTCCCAGAACGGCTCTCGTGTGATAACTCGCGACTCGCCGTCTGTCGGTCGAAACTGCTGCCTGATCTTCTCCAGCACCTAAAATTTTCATATGGGTCTATCAACAAAGCTAAAATTGAAGCAAAATGAATCAATAAAAAACACCTGTCGAGAAGGCTGAGTTGCGATGGTAAGCGGCATAGTTATTTGCTCTGCGCTGCTGCTCTTGGAGACCTGGACCAGTAGACAGAGCTCGTGCGAGACCCGCAGATCCAGCTCACTTTCCTGTCACAGCAATCAGTCACACTTTTAACATTTTGAAGATATTTTGATCATGAAAAGACTAAAACTGATCGTAATAATCGAATGCCTAAATGATTTTCTTGGCTGAATAAAAATTATTTTGAAAATTGTTGGGCTATTGGTTCCCAGAATACTCTGTAAAATAACCTTCTTGTACGCCAATTTAGGCTCTTTAGTTTTGAAAGCATAGGTCTGAAGCTGCTGCAGACTTTCCCAAAACTAGGGCATAGCTAGCCGGTTGAATGCTGGGCGTAGATGGTGGAGTGGGCGGAAGTTGGATGTCTTTCTGGATGCGCACCGTGGCGCCCTTCTCCACGAACATGGCCAGCCGCTCTTCGCAGACTACCTTTTTGGCCTGGAAGGAAAGTTGATGGGGGCAGCAAGGATTGGGAAGAGTGAGGTGCCTGTGCTTTGTGAGAGCAGACGGCAGCGCTGAGACTCATGATCACCTTCACTGAGACACACTCCACGCGCCGCCCACTGCTGTTGCTGAAGCGGCCTGCGAAATGGACACTGTCTTCTTGACAGCTAAAAACATCATTTAAATGCACATAATTTTATTGCTTATGCCACAAAATTGTTATTTTGCTTGCTTTTGCATTTATAGAATTTATGGTACCAGATTCATCGAATTTTTTAAAGCATGCTTTTCTGACTAATTTTAATTCTCACAAAGTGAAATAATTATATAGTAGTTGAGTCTATCTACTAAATGTTGGCAAAACCTGATACTTAGGTTATTTTTTTGCCTGCCTTCTTTATTTGAGAAATGTACCTTTTTTGGATGGGTTACCTTGAAATGAGCATTTGTAGATTAGTCATGAATTTATTTAAGGTTTGCCAGTTCTTATGCAAATTGCAGCAAGGAACAAAAAGGTTTTTGCCGTTTTTGCCAGCTAACAGAAAGCAGAAGCTCCGGCCTTTTCATAGCATTGAAATTCTAATTTCTCAGAATACCAGGCCTCTTCACTTTTCAGCTCACTTTTTCAGCTCCAGCCTTTTTGACTATGCGTGCTCCGAGAATTGCCCTATTCATCCTCCCATTGCTCTCACTGCAAGCTGTTTCCTCCCTATTGGATCCAGAGGATGAGCATGGGCTTTTGCACTGCGTGACAGACTGCAAGTTGGCCAGATTTCTCTTAGCAGAGAAGCAATAGCAGGTTTTCCAGGCAGCCGAGCCTTTGCGGAAGACGCTGCAGCGACGTGCTTATGGCCTGCCCAAGGGACAGGCCCTACTGCAACTGCAGCTGGCATTGCCAGAGCGAAGAAGAGCTGGAGAGAAGGCGCCAAAGCTGTCAGAGAACTTGCCAGTTGCTCCTAAGATCTATTCTCATCCAGGCACGTAGAGCGGGACTGGAACTTACAGGAAGCCTAAGGTCTGCAAGCCGAACATCCGGATCGACCGTCCCTTTCACTGCTCGCATCCGCTGCCAGACATGGGTTGGCGTCAGCCTGCATACTTCAAGAAACCCTGATTCCACAAAAGCCGGCATTGAAGAATCTGTCACAGAACGATAGAATAAAGCAAAGAAATAGGCTCAACTAAATAACACAGCTAAGCATCGCATGCATGGCTATCTATGAGAGCAGTCAGATTTGGTTTTTCCAAGAAAACATCAACCTCAAAACCTCAACCAAACGACGGCTCTGTTTCTATGCGTCAGTCAAAGATGGAGTTATGTTTCTAAATTACGAAAAACGTTATGACATAAACGTGTCATAACTGTGTTTGAGTTAAAAACGTTTTTTCGAAAACAAAATTGTGACCTGAGACGGAGAAAGAGAGGCCGGGTATTAGAGCTTGACAGGAGACGGTGACGGCGAGGTTGAGACCCGCCTTCTGGCGCAGACACAGACAGCCTCTAGCAGCCTCTCCCTCCCATTCCAGCGGGCGCGGAATCTCCGGCTCCATCTTCGCCATCGCCAGCACGCTCAGGCCCAGACGCCTCTTACCCTTCACCTCCTCACCTAAAGAGGCTCTAGAAATTTGCGTCATCGAACGAGGCTGGATAAGGAGGAAGGTGATGTGGACCTAGGGAGTTAGTGGCTCGAAAAGAGCCCCGCAAGTAGTAGCGGATGAAGCCGAAGCGAGATTCCAGGGAGGTGGGCAGGTTGCTGGGAGTGAGGAAGAGGAAGTGGAGGAGCTCCTCTTTCTCCACCTTCTTTGAGTGCAGGCCTTCTCGACGCTCTTTCAGGATGGTTTCCTGGCCTCAGTTGCCATTACCGGGCAGCTAACTTGGCATATTGGTTAGAACCGTTTTCTGCGCCGTTTTCCCATTCTCCTCCACAGCGACGTGAATTTTACCTTGAATTTAGAATTTAATTTGTCCCTACTTTGCCAAACAGAAGACGTACTGCTCATAAAAGCCAAAATAAAGCAAACACTATTCTAGGCTCAGCTCATTTGTTTGTTATTTTTGGATTCCTTTCTTTCAGAATTGCGGAAGTTGACAGCTCTAAATCTGAGCCACCTTTCAGGCAAACGTCAAAGGCCAGTATTCGCAGCTTGCCAGTGGGTTGCAGACGAACTCGACCCTCTACCGAGTCTCCAGCGAAAAACACCAGCGGCCGCTCATCCAACTCTATGCTCAGCATTTTGGGCAGGGAAGAAAAGGTTGCCTTAGGCCAGGGAATGGACAGGCTGCGGCTAAAGAGCGGAAGCCATGATTCATTGGCCTGGCCAGGCCCTATTGACTGGAGAGCAGCGGAAAGCACTCCTTTGCCGACCCCTTCCATCACCCACCGGATGATGGCTACCTGGCTTTTCTCTCCGCTTCCACGCTGACGAGTGCGCGCCCCTGTTTTCAGGCACGAAGGCTTGGGAATATTGCGAGTAAAAAGGACAGTGTCGAAATGCCATGGTGCCCAAGTTTTGATGCGACAAATACGTAGCGGCTGAAAAATGTTTTTGCAGCACCATTCGTATGCAGATCATATATTGTTTGCAATTTTCTGATAGAAGAGGCATCGAACACGATTTCATGATGGAGATAAAGCTTCCTGTAAGGCATTCAGCCAGACTGGGTTTTTTGTGCGAGGTGGCTGAGCGGCAGTACAATGGCACACATTCGACTGCTAAATGCAATATGACGTTTTTCACATCTTTCATTTTTCAGTTTATTGCAAGGCACGGTAAAGCTTTCCGACCAAAAGCAAAGTCCCAAATCAGAAGATAAGCAATAAAAGGGCCCATGGCCAAGTCTGCAGTTGATTTAGTCCGTTTCGAATACCGACTGAACTCGACACCTGAAATTATCATCAAACTTATTCGCTCAGAGTAGAGACAGTCTTCACTTTCAGCCTTGATAAAAGTGTTATCCTTGGTAAAATAAATATAATCCAAGTTTGCATCCAACAAATTATAGAGGCCAAATTTTGATAATCCAAAATATTTTTAAGCTGAATTTTTGTCAACTCAAATCTTTAAAAAAACCTCGCGAAAAAGCTATTGTAAAAGTTTGAACAAATCATTTTATACCATTCAATTTTATTTTAAAGACCAAATGACACAAATAACAACTTCTTGGATGTTGATGAACTTTTTTTCCCTAGTTAACTTGCAAGCAAATTTTGTTTTTTTAATTTTTGAAAAAAAATCTAATTCCGTGTGTTATAGCTTAGGGAATAGTTGAAATAAATTCGTGAAAAAACCAATTTCGATTCTCCTATTTTCTAAGCTTAACAGTGGCAGCAATAAACTAAAATCAAAATGTTCGGATAAAAAAATGGGCTGATTTTTGAAATCTAGTGAAATCAAAACCGAATTAGTAAAAAATTTTTTTTCGAAATTTTTACCCTACCAAAAATTACAAAATTTTTTAAATTTATTGTGTAGGTGTGGATTGGAAAAGCGTGAGTGGAGGTGTACCTGCAGCCGGCGGGTATAGAGATGGGGCGAATGTCGAGGTTGTTCAGGACTCCGCGCAAACCTTCGCTGGGTGGTGGAAGGGCCCAGATTTTATGCTCCCTCTTCACTTCTTCGCACTTGGCCACGAAGCCTTGCCTACGCGCCCGCACATTCTTGCACGGCTCTCCTTCTCTGCATCCACATTTCTCTTTTCCACTCACCAGGCCTACCTTTCAGGCGGCCTTCGTTTAAACGTCGCCAACCCTACTGTTGGCGGCTACTTTCTGTTACTGATAAGAAGGATCGATTGAAAAACCATCCATGTTGTATTCATGTTTAGTTTTATCAAGTATGAATAATGTTTATCTAGAACAATGTGCATTGAATTAATATTTGTCGATGGCTGTACCGGGAAGAAACTAAGTCTTCGTCCATTTTAGCACAATAAATATACATAAATTCCCCTTCCCGGTATCTGAGCATGACTTACGAAAAATAGCAGTAAATGCAATGAGGGTTGAAAAAAATAAAAATGGCTCACTGGACGCACTGCTCCTGGCGGAAGGTGGTCCTCTGGGGGAACTCGGGCGTGGATCCAACCTCAGCCCAGCCATCCTTATCTCTGAAGTGGCTGAAGGGCTCCGTGTAGCTGATTCGAGCGCAGCAAACACCCTCACAGTCCACCTTCTCCTCCTCCTCCTGCCAGCACCAGAGCCTTCCTCTTCACACCAGCCAGGCTGTTGAGCTGTGAGTACGAAAATGGCTCTGAGGATCTGTCCGCGGCGATTTGCGTTCCGCCGTTGTCGATGCTGCAGGAGTGGAAGGTCGCCGGGCTCTGCGGCCAGACTTTCTGTGAACAGGCGGCGAAGGGTTGCGTTGGAGGCCAGCGCTGCCTTTACCACTTCCCTGTAAACCTACCAATCCATCTCTCAATTTAAGGCGGAGCATCCGAGCAAGCTTTCTTGCACAGGATAGCATAAATAAGTGCAAGCATAAATAATTGCACAGGATGCACAGGATAGAAATGCCCCTTTCGAACTCATTTGCGCGCGGAGCAAGCGAAATCATCCTCTGAAAATCGTCAAATGAATTGGAAGCAAAGTGGATGATTGGCTGCTGAATGAAAGAGGCTGATGGAAGAGTGCCAAACCTGTGCTGTTCCTCCGGGGGCGTGAGACAGAAGCGGCGGCCCAGTCGCTCGCATTCCGCCAAACTCATCACCTCCACAGCATCGGCCAAGACACTGAGCAGAGCGGCGTAAAGGAAGCAACAGATCAACATGTTTCCTCAAACTGGCTGCTCCAAAAGTCCCTAATATAGGCGCGGCAACAACTACGCGATGAATCTCGCAACGTCAGACTACGCTCCCACACCCTGCACACTTCCCTGAATATGTCGGTGCGTCACTAGACCTCAAAGAACAAGGTCAAACCCGCATCACTAGACAAACAAAGATGCAATTATCTATGTAAAAGATAATCGTTTGCTCTGAATGGCAGGAAGAGAAATAGGAAGGGTGTGGAAGAGTTAGAAAAAGGAAGCAGAAGGCAAGGCAGGGAATGAAATGGTCCTTAAATGCTTGCAGGGTAGGGAAACTGGTTAGGAGGCTGGCGTATTTGCCGTCGGGAGTTGCGTGGGCGGTTTGGCCCACAAATGGGCTGCAGTTCACTTGTATGCTGAGCCAAATCTGTCATTCTTCAGCTTCCCTTTTTAGATTTGCGGGTTTTTCCAACGAGTTACGTTTCTTTGCTCATCAAACAGGCCTATTGTTTGTATTCTTCGAACTACAAGAATTGGAGAGAAAAAGAAGAGACAATCACAGCAGGAGGCAATCACATCATGCTGGGATGCAAAGTATGGAATCACAGCATGCTATTTTCATTCACTTTAAGTTAATATCTTTCTATTGATTCCCATTCGAAATGTTGCTTAGAATAATTATTATAGCAGCTCAATGTCATCAATTTTCTTATGACATTTTTTCGATTGCAATTTTCTGATGATGCCGAAATGCTTTTGCTTTAATTGAAATTTGTAAGCCAATAGCGGTAAATTAAGGCAAACGTCTTTTTTTGCATAAAATCGTGTAGTATTTGCAAAATCAACCTAAAACTAATGCCAATTTGGCCGGCTACAATCAGCCACATGATGCTAGCAGACCATGCGTATACCGATTCATTTTCATCCTACCCACTACTTTTTCGTTATTTACAGTGCTATTTTGAAAAAATACCAAACACATATAACTTTTGCCGCAGCAATCTACAGCCCTTATTTGTATGCCTGTTTTCTATAACTATTGAGATCGCCTATTTTCCTCTCTGGCCATTTATCCAGCTAAAACTTAACATTTGGCGGATTTCCGTAGTCTCCTTGACAGTAGAAGACAAGACACATCAAGATACGAAAATGCTAAAAATGTCATTATAGGGTCGAGCTGTCACAAAGCATCGAACAGTATTACTCACCCGCCCCCCACAAGAAAGCTGGAGCAATTAAAGTCCATAGCAGGTGGATTAAATCTTAGGAAGTCCATAGCAGGTGAAATAAATCCTTTTCAAAGGAATGGATCTTCTCTTTTCTTTACCTGGGCGGTCTCTAGATAAATTGGCTTTTCGCGGAATAGCTCTTTCGCAGGGCTCAATTATTCCACCCATGTATCACCCACTGTCGCCGTGTGGGAGAGGCGAGGGGGACGAGAACTGCGCAGAGGACAAGGAAAGACCTACACTCCACGGCAACGGGTAGGAGTCTGGAGGGAGTAGGGTGTAGGGCAGCGTAGCTTAGTGGTTAGAGCACTGTCGGCCTTTGACAGAGACAGCGGTTCGATCCCGCTCGCTTCCTGCCCCTTTTTCCTTCCCAGACTCAGACCCTGCGCCCCCGTCTTCGCCTTCTACATCACGTCGCTACACAGCTGCGTCGCCTGTGGATGCGTCATTGGAGCCTGTACCAGGGGGTGGTCAAGATGGCGACCCCCCCGTGGCAGACCAGGGAGCAGGAGGAAGCGACGCCGGAGGCCCATCGAAGTCCCTCGTGCAAGATGCAGGGTCAGGCTACGAGAGCGCCTGCAGTACGAGCTGCTGACGGAGATGCCCTTGGCCAAGCCGCCCAGAGGGGAGAGGAGGCAAGGGAGCGGAACGGAACGCGCTGTCCCCGGGGAGCCTGTCGCCGTGTGGGAGAGGCGAGGGGGACGAGAACTGCGCAGAGGACAAGGGAAGACCTACACTCCACGGCAACGGGTAGGAGTCTGGAGGGAGTAGGGTGTAGGGCAGCGTAGCTTAGTGGTTAGAGCACTGTCGGCCTTTGACAGAGACAGCGGTTCGATCCCGCTCGCTTCCTGCCCCTTTTTCCTTCCCAGACTCAGACCCTGCGCCCCCGTCTTCGCCTTCTACATCACGTCGCTACACAGCTGCGTCGCCTGTGGATGCGTCATTGGAGCCTGTACCAGGGGGTGGTCAAGATGGCGACCCCCCCGTGGCGGACCAGGGAGCAGGAGGAAGCGACGCCGGAGGCCCATCGAAGTCCCTCGTGCAAGATGCAGGGTCAGGCTACGAGAGCGCCTGCAGTACGAGCTGCTGACGGAGATGCCCTTGGCCAAGCCGCCCAGAGGGGAGAGGAGGCAAGGGAGCAGAACGGAACGCGCTGTCCCCGGGGAGCCTGTCGCCGTGTGGGAGAGGCGAGGGGGACGAGAACTGCGCAGAGGACAAGGGAAGACCTACACTCCACGGCAACGGGTAGGAGTCTGGAGGGAGTAGGGTGTAGGGCAGCGTAGCTTAGTGGTTAGAGCACTGTCGGCCTTTGACAGAGACAGCGGTTCGATCCCGCTCGCTTCCTGCCCCTTTTTCCTTCCCAGACTCAGACCCTGCGCCCCCGTCTTCGCCTTCTACATCACGTCGCTACACAGCTGCGTCGCCTGTGGATGCGTCACCCACTCTTTACTAGCGGCCTAGTGGAAAAAACTAATCAACGAGTTTCAGTCTTCGTCAGTTCATTCGTCCGGCATTCAATCAGAAGATCTCGCGGAACCCTTGAATATCGTTTGACTTCGAAAACAGTTTTTTACTTTCTCTGGTCTTCTCAGCAGCGACTGGCAAAGGATTGAACGAAGACGGGGGCGGAGCATTTGGAAATTTGATCCGTTTCCAAACCCCTCGGCCGTGGCAGGCTAACGAATTCGCCTCTTTCAAAGGCCAGCGGCACAAAGAGCCTATTTGGCCGCGAAAAGCTATTGCATCATTTAGATGGCAATCGCTTCAGAAGCTCCACAACAGACCTGGCTTCCGAGGAACTGGAAAATAGGCTGCCTTCAAATGTGTGCTCAAGTGGCCTGATGTAGGCAAGTGCTTTTGCATGCCAATGTTGCGCGGAAGCGAGCTGTCAGAGGCAGTAAGGCTCTTGGATATCATAAACAAAATTTGAAGCTGATTTGGGTTGGCAGAGCCATGCTTTGCAAAAATGGGCTATTTTCGGACACTCATTTGAGCTCGGCCTCAGGTCATGCAATTTCCGCTCACACGATGCTGAACGCAAAATCCAGTCACGTTTGATCATGGAGACTGGATTGGCGTCTTATATAAATATGAATACTCAAATGTCGGGTCTGCGGTTTGACAAGATACTGCCGAATAGTCATGTTGTTTTTCGCATTCTTTGATTCCAGCACAATTCATAATTTTCAACCAATGATTTCTGCAGTCCAGCTGTTTTCTGCTTGAGAGGCATTATTTTTGCATCCATTTCCGCCCCATTGCTATCAGACCATATTCCGTCCAGGCAAGAAAAGGCGAGCAAAAAAGGTGGTTACCCGTATTCCCAAGCTTCTTTGATGGACTCATCCAGCCTGCAGGAAACCGCTAAAGGCAGTAATTAGGGTGGGAGCCCCGCGTGCCCTGATGCATCTTTGCCGGCCCAGGTGCCTCTTTAGCTGCTTGGAGGGCATGAATATGAGCAACGTGTCGGGGGAGGCGTACAATGTGAAGCCGTTCGGGGCCGTGGTTCTGGTGGGCGGTTGTCTCTCCGTCCTCACCAATGGACTCGTCCTTTTGGCTGTGCTCAAGGCCCGGGAGCTGTCCAGCAAATGCTACCAACTTATTGGTGAACAGACTTGTTTTTTTATTTGTTGTACAAATTTATTTAGACGATTTTATACTTCTACCGTAAAATTTTCCCATAAATATTATCTTAAACATTAGTAGTTGTAAAGATTGAGACGATCCTAATGAATAAATGATTAACTAACAAATTAAGTGAAGCTTAGTCGAATAATTCTAAAACATAATCAAGCTTAGCGAAATAGTTTAAGCAATTTTAAAAAGGAGATAATAATTTGGCTGTGTCGCTATTTTCACCGCAGTTTAAAAGCAAGCTAATAGTGAAGATTAAGCCACGTTAGATTTAGATTTCTGCAAGAAAATCATACAAGCTAAGAAAAAGGTAAAAGTAAATCCAATCAATTTGTGATTTCAAATTAATTACCGTATTTCTACAATACCACCAGCTCATTCCCGCGTTGATAGCTGAAACTGAGTTGGCGTGCAGGGAATCTGGCGCTTTCTGATCTGATCAGCAGCTGCGGTTTCGTGCTCTACGGCGTGTTGATTGCAATGGGCCGCAGTGCAGAGGGTGGCCGCCCACTAAGCAATCGCAACTGCTTCTACCTCAACCTTCCCTTCGCCCTCAGCTTCCCCGTCGGCAGCTTCATGATCCTTGCCATTGGGTTTTTTACTCACTCATCCCTCTTGGCCAGGGCTGGAAGGTGCAATTCATTGATTTTCTATACATCAATATTAGCCTGCTTGTCGCAGCAATGTTTCTTGGACAAGTGAAATGTTTCGATTTAAAATTTGATCCATTTCTGACTCATTGGCAGCTTGGAGGATGACTGATCATTATTAACATGGAGGGAAAGCTCCGAGATATTGATAATAGGGCCACTATGCGAAACTCCAAAACTTATAACACAGGGGGTCGAAAGTGACCTTTTGTTAACGGCTGCTGTGAGCGCTAGGAAGCACCTACAGAGATATTCATGGGCTTAAAAAAATGCGAAGGAACTGTTTTATTCAGATCAGCCATCAGTTATTGCTTTTCTGTCTGCTATAAAAAAATCGTCTGTTCAAACTGGTTCCGCATTTTACGTTTTCTGACCTGGACGTCTGTCATCCACCAATGCATTTAGTGTTTCAATATTTATATACATTAAAAGGGGTCAGAAATCATTAAATTTTGCAAAGTTGAAGATTCACTGGAAGCTTTGATTCCGCGACTGCGAGAAGCCTTTGCCACACATCCGGACCTAGCTTCTTGGGTTGTCTGGCCCATGTGAGTGGACGAGCACTGGCCTAAACTAAACTAAAGGATGAAATTTGAAGTGGAAGCCCGATCAACTCCGTCCAAATGGGTACAAATAATGGTTAAGAAGACACAAAAAGGCAGATCAGCTAGCTACCCAGGAGTCTGATGTATGATTGATCATACATTTACAACACAGTTTATACGTTATATTGTGTGATTAGTTTCGCATTCTTAGTTATAACGTGTGGGTATATAGGAGTTTGTGCTCCCCCTTTGTACAGCTCCCTGTTGGCAGGAAATGCTAGATAATAACGCATTGATCGCGGCTAATATCCTAGTGTGTAAGCTAGGACAGAGGTAGGTAGCATGCCACAGGCCAGGCCACTCCTCAAAAAAAGTGTAGTGATGATGGAAAGTAGCGCTGGGTTCGAAGGTGTGACCGACTGCTGGCTGTCCGCTGTCCAGTCTTCTACAAGTCCTTGAGCAAACGCTGCTATGTTTGGAGCGTGAACCTCATCTCCTGGCTTTTTGGCCTTCCCTTCGTCCTGGCGGGTCTGCTTAGCCTCAACGATCTCCCCGTCCCCGCCTGCGTTCAGCCTACTGCAATCCGAGGTCCCCTTTCATCTTCTGCATTCGTCTCAACATTTATGACCCAACCAAAACTTCTTTCTTTCTGGCCCCAGTTTAATCGGAGATGTTTCTTTCATGAAGGTCTCAATTGCTTCTGTTTGGCATTCTGATTCTGATGATTCCATGAACTATCACATAGTATGTGATAGTTCTAAATCAACTTTTGGATTTTTTGGTTGAAAAATTGGCCCATTCTCCGCATATGCGATGGTTCACATTCGACTTTTGGATTTGCCTATGCCGGTTGACTTGGCCTGACATGGAACTATCGCATAGGCTAGGTTTTATAGGTGAGCGCGGTGGGCGTGGTGGCCGTGGTGGTGCCGGTGACGTTGGTGGGCAAGCACAGGGACAAGAACAGCAAGCAGCTGTCTTAGAGTATGCTGCGGGGGGAACTATCACATAGGCTATGAGGGGCTAGGCAAGGGGGGTTTGAATACGCGCTGCAGTGTAGCTCCTGGCAGGGAAGCAGTGTGTACGGTTCCTGAGCACACACGCATGAAATTTCTTCACTTCTTATTGAGGCTAAGAAAGTAAAAAAGGGGGCATGGCCTATCCGCTGCCCACTCAAGGCCTGGAGCTCTCCATGTCTGCGGGAGAAGAAGAATTGGCGTCCTCTCAAGGCTCCCAGACCTCTCAAGGCTCTCAGGCTCCTGACCCCGGATAGGAGCAGGCAGAGGCTGGAGAGCAGGCGGAAGCTGGAGAGCAGGCAGAAGCTGGTGAGCAGGCGGAAGCTGGAGAGCAGGCAGAAGGGGCGGTGGAGGCGGTGGAGGTGCTGTTGGAGGACTTGCAGCTGGACATCCTCTACAAGGTCGAGGCTACGTTCGAGGAGGGAGAACGGCACGGGCGCCATCGCTTCATTCTCAACCGCCAAATATACGGCTTCCAGAAGCAGCACAAGAACGGGGATCACTTCTATCGATGCTCCAAGTGCTGTTAGTCACTTTTTCCGTTTTGTCTTCTGTGCCAGCCTATGTGATAGGTCTCTAATCTGCAGGGAGCGGCACCTATCACAAAGGCACGAATTTCATAGTTGGGTATGTGATAGTTCCATTTTGACAAGAACTAAAGACATCCGACAATAATTATAGGTAACTGGGAGGCTATGTGATAGTTCCACTAGTGCTAGATGATCAAATATCCGATAATAGTGAAGGGAAAACCTCCAAGCACCCCCCGCTGTCAAATGGCCTGCTTCATTTACATTTCTCCCCCTCCACTGCAGCCATGCAAATAAGGGGCATGTCCCCCAAACTCTGGCCGCAATCCAGCCCTATACATACAAACAGGCACCTATACAAAGCCTATGCAATAGTTCTTTCCTTGTCAGAGCTGTAACATGGCCCCTGAGCAAGGCCATGCCCTGTCCAGCCTATGCGATGGCTCCTAAATGATGAATACTGTCACATAGGCAATACCTACACCAACGCCAGCCTATGCGATAGTTCCAACCTAGTCATGACCCCTGAGCGAGGCCATGCCTTGGCTGGCCTATGCGATGGTTCCTAAGGGATATATACTGTCACATAGGCAATGCTTTCACCGACGTCATCGATGGCGTCGGTGGCGTCGGTGGCGCCGACGCCACTGGGGCAATCCTGGCAGCTGTACAGGTAGGCTATGCGATGGTTCCGGAGCGATAGGTACACGTTTTTTGGAACTATCACATACTGCCTATGCGATAGTTCACATATAACACGTTTCGTCACACCAGCCCAAAACTTCCCTTCCGCATATGCGTTGGTTCACATTTGACTTTTGGATTACCGTCAAACTTGCCTATGCGATGGTTCCGTTTTGCCTATGTGATAGGCCCTCTAGCCGATTCTGATATGTACGCATACCTGCTTGTGAGAAAGATAAAGAGATGACAGGCATGGCGTCGACGTTCTGGGTGGTGGCAACGTTGGGCATCAACTTCGGCGTGATCGGCGTCTACGCCATCACCGTCCTCTACACCCGCCGTCTCCCCGATAAAAACTTTGTACGGCTTTGAGGCAGAAGGGAGGGCAACGTTTTGAGCATTTGCTGAGCTGCAGACAGTGCCGCATGGACAGTCTCGACAGTGCAAGTATACTCGGCGGGTGATGCGGTCTCTGTGCATCATAATGCTGGTCTTCTGCTGCTCCTGGTTTGCCACCATACTCGTCATATTCACCACCACCGTCCTCCTGCCGCAAACTCCACCCATCACACAGGTTTGGATCCTCAGCCTATAATACCTGACGTGAAAAAAGTCAGGAGGACTATTAGCTTTCAGCTCACAACTGACTGTAGAAATTCAACTCGCTTAGTTGCAGGCCTTTGAAGAAGACTTCAGCTTTGCTTTTAAACTACGTCTAGCATTTAATTTTGGGCGAATTTTCTGTTTCCGTTCGTCTTCAATAACTTCCCAGGCTGTCGAAATTTGATTTTTGCATTCTCTGGCTTTGAGTTGAGAATGTGCTAGAAGCCGTGCGTTTCAATGGTCATTTAGTCGTGGACTTGCAGTTCCACGCGGCGCTGTACGTGGGCATACTGGCCAACGTGAATGTGGGCAGCAACTTTTTCATCTACCTCTGCCGCAGCGTGGAGTTTCGGAAAGCCTTCGCCTCCCTGTTCGGCATCCAGTCCCTGCTCTCTCATCAGCCCGACCAATCCACCTCCAAGTCTCTTTTGCACACCTCACACCAACTCTTTTTGCTCTTCACTTACCTCACTCACCTTCTATCTATCTTCCTTGCCAACGTTTCACGCATTTATCGGACGCATAATGCCTCTTCATTATTTACTAACTCTGACTAACAACTCTCGACTCGAAGACAGTCGTCTCCCTCCAACTTCTAATTCTTTCCTCTTCCGCAACCTTTCACTTTTCTGTCGCCGCACATTCCTAAGCTGGGGGTTGTGAAAGTGGGGTCATTGCAGGTTCCTGGGCCAGTCTTCTCTGCCGCCCTCCGCCAGAGTCTCCATCGCTTCTCCCTCAACCTTTGCTTCAGAAGGCAATCGACGTTTCCAGCACTGGGAGCAGGAAGGGGGACGGAGAGTTTCCCTCAGCTCCAATGGGCAGCAGTCGACTACTGGGCCAGATGCTCACAAGCTCTCAGTCCCTCCTCCATTCCACGTCCATCACACTTCTTTCTGATGCTTCCCCCTCTTGCTGTCCTTTTCCTGCCCGGGAGATTCTGGATTAGTTATGTTTTCCTGGACTGGTCATCCTAATTGTGGCTCTTGTATTCTTGCCTCTGGTTTCCTGCTAACAAACCTCTTAATTCTCAGCTCTCGGCCATATCTTCAGCTTTGCTCTCCTTGGCCTCTTCTGCTTTCTCCTTTGCTCAATCGCTTCGCCTGTTTGGGCAACTGAGCATTGGCTAGTGGAGGGCGCCTCTGCAGATGCCTGCGGGTAATCCAACCTCTTCTTCCACCTTATATTGGGTACTCCGCCTTCAGAAGCCTTTTATAACTGACATGAGAGGGCAAAGACGTTTGCAGCAGTGGGAGTGGGAAAGAGCGCGGCAAGCCTGTCCAAAAGGCCCCAACTACTCCTTGAGCTCACACTTTCCACCCTTCCTGGACATTGCCTGTCATGCCTTTGTGATGCCAGTTGGCTGTTCAATATCCTGCTACCAGAAGAGCATCAGCTTCATCTGTTCATTCTTGACCAAGTATAAATTTATGTCCCAACACATGTTCTGCTAATGGATCTTTCGCTGTGCAGCTCCGTTACCTAGACCAATCATTGTCAATACATTGAAAACGATTCTTCATCATTTTGTTCCAGCTAGCCCAATCTCGAGGGAAGCGGGGCGAAAAAACCTGCGCAACCCGGGAAACCCAATCCAGCTTCCCGATAGAGGCAAAAACATCGGGCTGAGGGCTGGGCCGCAAGTTCATATCTGATGGGCGAAAGAAAGTGTGGAGGGGCGGGGGAAGGGAATCGAAGCGCGCCTCCTCCCATTACCGCCGCCTTTTTACCCTCCCAGCCCCTTAAATTGGGCGAAAAAGGCCTGCCCCACCAGCGCAGCCCAGGCAGAGGAGAGTGTGAAAAGGAAGGATGAAGCTCGGCTGGCTGGCCCTGGGCGGATTGGCGCTCTGCCAAAGCTGCTCCTTGGTCCTAGGCGGGGAGAGGCCGACGGTGGCCACAGCACCGCCCATTCGCGCCCAGGATGACCCCCACCAGCCCGCCACCGAGCCCAGCTCTGCGAATCTCACCGGTTTCCCTGAATTTCTACTTCTCTGTGAAACCTTACTCCTGTCCGAAGAACTTCAACTTAACTGAAACGGTACTCTGGCAACTAAAAAGGGCACCAATGAAAATGACGAGATAGAGGCGAGAGTGGTATATGGCCGCCTGTGAATGGACTACAGGATGGACGCAGCGCCAGCAGCCGACCTGGGCAGGCAGCAGCGCCGCCCCCGTCTACGATCGCCCTCCTAGACCTCCACCCACCCTCACCCCTCCACCACCCCTCACCCCCGCCCCCACCACCGAGCGTATCATCCTACGCACCCGTCGACCCCCGCCCGCCCCCCGCTCCTCCTCCGCTCCCACATCCATTCTCACTCCTTTCCTTCTTGGCGGCATCAGCATAGCTGCTCTTCTATGAGATCATGTTCGAAGTTGACGATTCGTGGAACAGAAATATGGAAGAAGGATTTCTAGAGTTGAATTGGAGTCGTGGCTTCTTCTGTGGACCTCTATTTAGTGACTATTCTGTGCCTATGTGTGCAACCGTTCTAGGTACTGGCTTTTTTAAAAAGGCTATTTATTCTGCTGATGATTTTATTGCAAGCTACTGGTCTGGCATAATCGAACCCATAAATAAGCTGCTCACAAAAAAGGCTGCATTAAAAAGCAGGTAGTGTAAAAATATCTGCAGATTTTCATAACTTAGCCGCCCACGCTGCACTGGCGATCCGCTCAAGTGTTTGCTCAAGACCTCAGCCCCTCAGGGCCACCCAACTCACAACACAGCTCCACACCTCCACACCCTTAGTAGTTCCGTTTTGCCATGTCAGTAGGCTCAAAAACAACAAAAAGCGCCTCTAAACAGCCCAGCCTGCTTGAAAGGGCAGGCTCGCAGGCTCCATTTGACTTTTAGAGTAGGCACTGCGAGTTCTTCTAGCCTTGTCTGCTTTTTTTGCAGACAGGGCGAATCGGCCCGCATCTCATTGGCGGCTCAGCACCAAATCTCTTTCCCAAGAGGAAGGCAGGAAAAAAGGCCGCCAATGGACCTCAGCTACGACAGTCTGCCGAACAGGAGGGCAGCCGACCAGGACCTCTATCAGTTGGCCTCTTCTCTACCTGATTATTTTTCTCAAAATTCGCGTTAAAGCTTTCAAAGATACACGATACAGATGTGGCCACTTTTGGCATTTTTAACAAGCTTAAAAAGGAGTATGTCTAAAAGGCGACCAAAAGTTTATAAAAAAATTCTTGTGAAAAAATTCTTGCAAATTTTTTTATAAAATATATCAATATTTTATTGCTCTCCTGGTGCAACATTTTCAGGTTATTAGTTTCACCTCAAAAGTAAAAGTACGCTTCCAAAGAAAACTGGAAGAACACGAACCAACGCTTATTTGTCTTTTTTAACTCTTAGAATATTTTCTAATATATTCGATGGTTGTAATTTTTACGTGTGGAATCTGTAAAGGATAATTTACAAGCAGATTTGGTAAAATACTTAATTCAATTCAAGATTTCACGAAGGTTGGCATTCAGCAACTCAAATTGAAACTAGAAAATCAAATTAGAATTTGTGTGATCATTTCACTTCTGTGCTTTGGAACGAATTATCTTATTGGCCTGGCGCGAGGGAGCAAAGCGACCGTCAGCGCCCAGGCCCTCTTTTCGACCCAGGTGTATGTTTTGAGGGTTAATGCTAGATCTTGAAATTGATAAGGCTCCTGCTCCTCACAGAAGAATCCAATCGCTCTGATTTTTTTTGCATTGGAAAGAGCATCCTCGAATTAGTCTACACTCGCGAGAAACTGCCAAAAAGTTTACAATTTGGTATAGAAAAATGCAAAACAAAGTGCCGTCCGAACTCCTTCCCTGCTGCTGCCCTGCTGCTGCCCTGCTGCCCTGCTGCTGCTGCTTCGCATCTGCTAATGAACGAGAGTAGGTATTCATTCGATTCATTCGACCCCCCCCCCAACCCTTTACTTGATGATAATACTTCAGTTAAACTACGCAGAGTCATATGCACCAGTGGTGTAGTGGTGTAAGCGATTGGACAGCTAAATGTAACTGGCAAGTTCGATTCCTTCTCATACTTTCATTTTTTTGTATTTTTGACAGGAAGTAAAGCTCTTTTCTCCCAAAATCGATTGCCCCGAGTGTGAAAACAAGAAGATTTTGTTTTTTTCAATTTTTTTTTCTTTGCAAATAATTTCAAAGAGGATTTTTAATTTTTAGAATTTTTTTAAAATAAGTTATAATATTAAATAAAATTTTAACTAAATTTATAACACACTTTAAAAAACAAAGACAAAAACAAAAAATTTATTTTTGCATGTTTGGCAAGCCAAAAGTAAGCTCTTTTCTCCCAAAATCGATTGCCCCGAGTGTAAAGCCAAGGAATTTCCCAATTATTTTGTGTTTGCCAATAATTTTCCATAGCATTTATCATTTTTAAAACTTTTTAAATTAATTCATTTATTCATTAATTACTTTTTACTTATATATTTATTGATCTAATAAAATTTTAACTAAATATATAACCAACAATATAAAAAAGGACATATATTTGACATAATTTTATTTTTGCATGTTTAAAGTTGAGGAAATAAAAGGTACCATCGCTAAGCCGAAAGTAAGCTCTTTTCTCCCAAAAATCAACTGCCCCGAGTGTAAAGACCAGGAAATTTTTCCTACTACTAATGGAATCTGCTGTGTCATCTGTATTTTGTTTGAGCGCACATGAAAAGAGCCTTGGAACTGCGCGCGAAAACAAAATACAAATGCCCCACAAGCAGATTCCATTAGTAGTAGGAAAAATTTCCTGGTCTTTACACTCGGGGCAGTTGATTTTTGGGAGAAAAGAGCTTACTTTCGGCTTAGCGATGGTACCTTTTATTATTACACGAAACTAGAAAAGTTTTGGCTTGTTACACCTACTAAACGATAACGCTCATTAAACCAAAGCACTTATTTCGCCATCAGTCAATTGGGCTCTTATCCGGCTCCCATCATTGACCGAAAAACACTTGTTAATTGAAACATGCCCGTGCCTGGTACCAAAATTGTCCTCTTCCCACGTCAGCCGGGGGCGATTGGTGAGCATATCTGGCTTTGTTTAGGCGGCCCCGCCATTCACTCTCCTCCATTTGCAGCAATCGCCCCCGCAAAATGGGCACCCCAGCTCCTCCTTTCCAGCCTGGCCTTCGTCTTTGCGAAAAGTGCTTTCCCCAAACACTCTTGCGCCTCTCCTTTCTCCCCCCTTCCCTCCTCTCCGTTCCCAAATCTCGCTCACCCTTTTTAAACTCGGCGCAAAAACAATTCCACTCCTTCCCCTCCTCCAGCCTTATATTGGCCCCAGTCTCCGCTCCTCTCCTGGGAAGAGAGGCCAGACAGGGATTGTGAGCCAGAGCGATTGTCGGTCAGTCCGTCTACTAGCCGTCAGAAGTTGGAGTGGGGCAGAGACAATTGGCGAGTTTGAAGAGGGGCCTGGCGCAGGCTAGTATGAATGTTGCTCTCTCGGAAGGGGACGGGTGGGTAGGGGGGGTTGGAAGGCTGCTATGGATGAGCATGTGGTGTGCGAGGCAAAGAGAGGTGCTAGCACAGCTTGTCCCCGCAGCAGTGTGCCCTTCCAAAGGAGAAGAAGGCCAATGCTGCCTTTTTGCGCTGTGAGGGAAAGCTGGAATTTTCCCACACCACGGGAGCCAAATACTCTGGGGCCCCCTCACTTCTCAAAGTGATGCACTTGGCATTACTACGCGGATTTGCGAGGCTCGCGAGGCCAGGTTTCACTGACGCAAATGCGCAATATCTACTCGAGGGTGGGGGGGGCATTTCCCCCTTACCACCCCTTCTCCCTCCTACTTCACATTTGTCCATAGGCAAACATGCGGTGCAGGGGTGCGGGGGGGGCAGCGTTTGCCAGAGTGTTCCTATTCTGGGAAGCCGGATGATGCCAGACTCTCTAAATAGTCTTCTTTCCGCAAACCGGGGTAGTTGGGGCAGGATATATGCAGGAAGTTAGGGCCCAGTAAGGGGTCATTTGGCGAGTGGATGTGCCCCGTCGCGCGTTATTAATTCCCCGGGCAGAGCCAGGCAGGCAATCTGGGGCGCAGCAAATGGTCAACTGTGAATCAGTGCCCGCTCCTCTCCCCTCACAGCCCCCTTTCCTCCAGAGGGCCTTTTGATGTAGGCACTAGGAGGTGCGCATTTTCCACCGCCTGTACACGCTCCTCTGCGATTGGCGCCCATGGCCCAGGGCCTTTTGCCAGTCCCAGCTGGCCTGGGCATAAAGAAACCTTCCAACCGGGCTCTTGGATTAGGTCAGTCCCTTTTTTGTGCGGCCCTGAAGCCTTGAAGTGAGCGTTTAATTAAGGCGGAATTTGCGGCTTCGCTCGGTCTCCTGCTGGGAATAGGCTTGAAAAATGCCGGTGGCCTGGTAGGTGGAGATTTGAGGCAAAGGCTTTCCAGTAAACAGGGGGCAAGGTGCGCGTCTGCGTTTCGACAGTTCTCAGGGAGCTTAAGGGTGTATTCCAGGAGAGAAGGACCGCCAAGCAATCGATTGTAGCTTATTTATTGGCGCTTTGGCTTGGACTTAGACTTGCATTGTTCCCAGTTTTTGCCCCCAGCCGCACAGCAGCTGCTAAAATAATTGTGCGTTTCGGGCCCGCTGACTTTTTGCCCCTCGTCAAGTGGAAATAGTCTTTGAGCTTTTTGGGTTTTGTTTGGCTTGGTTCTAATAGTTCTTGACTTATGGTTTGAATTAAACGGAAAAATAGCTCGAGACAATTTGGATGAGAAGAGATAACAAATGATAACAAACCTTAGTCCAGATCCACCTTAGGCTCTTGTACCGGATTTTTGCGCGGCCGAAGGCCGCCTGCCGCGGAGGGCAGGGCAGTCAGAGCTCCGGAGGCCGGAGGGCATGGGTGCGGAGGCCCCGGAGCGTAGCCTAGCATGCGAAGCATGCTGGGCGAAGCGTAGGGGCCGTAGGGGCCCGAAATTTTGCATAAAGGTCCGCCTAAATGGGGTTCTGTCCGTCTGTCCGCATATATATATATATATATATGTGTGTGTGGCATGCCCGTACTCCGCGGTTTTTCAACGAAATTGGCTGATTTTTTGCATGAAGGTCCGCCTAGGCGGTGCCTCGGGACCATTTTTGGCGCTTGGCGTAATTTTTCGAATTTCGCCCAAAACTCAACTTTTTGATGTTTCAAAATACAAAAAATTGTAAATCACTGGTTTTTCAATGAAATTAGCCGAAATTTTGCATGAAGGTCCGCCAATATGATGGCTTGAGAGCTTTATAAAGGTTATGCGAAATTTGTAGATTTTTTTTCGCAAAACTTGGAATTTTGATGTTTCAAAACAAAAAAAATCATAACTCCCTGGTTTTTGAATGAAATTGGCTGAAATTTTGCACGATGGTCCGCCTAGGTGGTGGCTTGAGAACTTAAATGGGGTTCTGCAAAAATTCTGGCTTTAATTCCAAAACTTAGAATTTTGATGTTTCAAAATAAAAAAAATCATAACTCTCTGGTGTTTCAATGAAATTGGCCGAAATTTTGCATAAAGGTCCGCCTAGGTGGTGGTTTGAGAGGTTTGCTTGGGGTTTTGCAAATTTTTGAATTTTTCCTCAAAACTTAGAATTTCGATGTTTTCAAAATAAAAAAATATGACTCCCTGGTTTTCAGACAAAATCGGCAAATAAATAAATATGCAATTAGTAAAATTTGCTCATGTAGCCTGACAATATTACTCGGAACAAAGGCCGCGCATCTTGGTGACAGCCAAGAATACCTTGTTA
>JASANA010007946.1:0-14034 GCA_030248095.1 Ptycholaimellus sp. GST1_10 | reverse complement strand
AAAAAATGTCTCATTTGAGCAAAAAATCTTCGCATTCGCATTCACACTAGCATACTGCAAAGTAACAACATCAATTCAAAAAAGCGAGCATAACTTCAACAAACGCTTCAAAGTTGAACGGATGGAATGCGCTTTTTTATCAACTATTTCATCCTGAATGAGGAGTGAAAATAAGTAACGGAACGGAGAGCGCCCACTGGTCGGTAAGGCTGGTGGCTTGTGAAGATGGTTCTGAGAGTGGCAGTGGGGACGGAGCTTTGGACTTTTTGGGCTTCAAGCGGCGGTAGAGGCCCACATTTGCCATCTCACCACCTCCACTTAACTCCTCACCAATCATCCACTTTATACTCAATTTATAATCTGTATGAAGCTGCAAAACATGGATGGAAGGAAAATGCTGGGGAATATAGAGGGTGACAGAGTGAGTGGATGAAAAAGAGGCAGGGCGAGGGAGGTATTTTGCAGCCGGAACTTCCGTGGCATGGGCGCATTCTCCTTTTTCACAGATTTCACCAGCCTCATGACGGGATAGACTATCTAGACTGGTCACATTATTCAAGCCCACTGGGCACCAGCTTCGATCGAAGCTTCCCTCCACTTCTCACCCTTCTTTTCCTTCACTTTGCCTCCCTCGCACCCTGGCTACCACAGGTCCATTCACTTCCATCCTTCACTTCACTTTGAATTCTGCCTAACGTGCCACTGAAACGCAACTTATTGAGGAAATACTTTCATTCTAAAATGGAAATTATAGAAATTGTCACAAAATTATGATACCAATTTCATTGATAATGTCATTATAGCATGTTGGCTGAAATTCAGATGATACCCGCGTGACTTCACATTATTTTTTTATCCACCCGTGCATTGATCACTTTTTCTGAATCAATGGATTTTTGACGCTGGATCTTTGATCGCATATGAAGACAGCATGGTATGTGAAAATTGTTATGAGAGAAAGGCAGGTATACAACCCACTGCGTTTGTGAACAGAGAGGCCCGCCCAGGTGACGCAACACATGGCACTAAAGCAAATAAAATGGCTCAATAACACTTTCATCTGAAGCCCCATTATGATCGCGATTATCACATTTGAATAAACCTAATAGAACTATAAATATTTTATAATCCAAGTAGGATTAGATTAGAACAGGACGAAGTGATTTGGAATGAGAATTGGGAAGGCAGGAAAGAGGTAGGAGGCGGTGAAAGCGAAGAAGAGGGTGGTGAAAGGGGGCTGAGCTTGAGGTCAATGGGTGGCGGAGGGTCGGGCAGAAGGCGGCGCGAGAAGGGAAGGCCGCCTATTAGTGGGTCTGAGAGAAGCGATAGGTGCTGGTGGCTCAGGCGGGAGGGAGGGAGGGAAGGCGGGGGTGGAAGAAGGGAGGGCTGGGGTGGAAGAAGGGAGAGGAGGCCAAGAAGGAAGCCCCGGTCTTTCAGATCTTCACTGGTGAGAAGGGGGCAGGGAATGGTGTGGGCGTGGGTGGTTTGGAGGGAGGTAGGCAGGGGAAGAGGTAGGGGAGGGAGGGGTAACTGGTTGCTGAGAGTCAAGTTCTTGCCCCCGCTAAGCGCTCAGATGTAGCTTGGGCCTGGGGGGTCGGGGGAGGCATGGGGGGGCTGAAAGTTGGGGAGTTCTTGCGGGCGTTGGGGGGTGGTGGTCGAAAGGCGCTGCTGTTTGCACTAGCCAAGAGGCCACCCGCCTTCTCTCTTCTTTTTTCCCCGCCACCATCGCCCCCTTCCCCGCCCCGCCATCCCCAAGCATTGCACGCCCTCCCTCCCTCTCCCCCCTCCTCCACCCCTCCTCCACCGCGTCAGCATCAACCCCTCCGCCCTCCTCCAACCACCCCCTTCCCTCCCCCCTCCACCTCCTACCTTCATGCCAACTCCCCAGGGCATAGCTGAGGAAGGCCCAGGAAGAGGGGGAGGGCGAATCTTTCAGTGTCTAAACACTTAACATTTCTGACAAACAAAATTCTCACTCCACCCGCCGCCAACCTCCTCTCCTCCCCCAAGGGTGCAAAGCTCCCCTCTCCCTCCAGCCACCTGCCCCCACCACCAGCCCACTCCCCCCTCTTCCAGTACCCTCGCCTGCCATTCGCTTCACCCCAGCCTATGGGCGTACGAATTGTAGCCAGCCTTCTTAAAGCAGCCAGAGGCACTGTGAGCACTGCGGATGGATGAGTTCTGAGCTCTCCACTGCGCCCTCCCTCACCAACTCCACTCTGCCACCTACCATCCCTTCTACCTTCTGCCCTTCCCTCCCCTCCCCTCTACCCACCCCCTCCCTCCACGCTTCACCTCTAACCATCCCCCATCCTCCGCCCCACCCCCCCTCCCTCAGCCTGCCCCCATTTGCCCTTCCGCTTTAACTCTGGCCCGGGAGTAGGCGGCCCTCGACTTAGGCGGCCTCCTCTCCTCTGCTTCCTTCGCCTCCCGCTTCCAATACACCACGCCCACCCTCTCCAGCCCTAATTTTACGCCCTCCTCCCTCCAACCACCCGCCTCCTTCCATCCATCCACCTCCACCTCCTCCTGCCAACACCTGCCAGCACAGCGACACCACGGACATGGATTAGCTCGTCACCAGCGCCCGCCTTCACTCACCCTCCTCCCACATGGTTGGCTCCTACTTCTCGCCTCATCGCCGCTCCAAAGAGCACTGCTCCATTCACTCTACACGAGGCGCCCAGCTTTGCTCACCCACTCCCTCCTACCCATTGCCACCAGCTACTGGACAGCCTTCCGCCTTTCCCACGACCTCTTTTCACAGTTCACACTCCCCCACACCCCCTGCTCCCTCCTACCAACAACCCCATCCCCCAGTTCACTTCTGGCCTTTGGAGCAGACTGGGAGAGCTTTTGGCTGAGAAATGACGCTGATGGAGGTGGGTCGGAGCAACTCCTTCCTCCCCCTCTTCCCTCCTCTCGACCACCTCCAGCCCTCCTCCTACGCCTCTGCCCCTGCCTACGCCACCCTACAGAGGACCAACAGCGCTCTTCCGCTTAATCACACCTACCATATTGCACAACCCAAAAGGGTATTTCCCCTTCGCTCATCTAATTCCTCCTATTCTTTACATAAGTAACCTCAAATTTACTGACTCAATCGCTTACTCTTTTTGTGGAGAAGGCGGGTAGTGTAGTTTTGGACAATAGAAGGCAGGGGGAGTGTGAGATATTTGAGCGACGTAGAGTTGGGTAAATTTGTGCTGGATGACTCCGCTCCGCCCCCTTCTCAGGACCGGAAAGAATCCGATTCAGATACAGCCCGCTTTTCTCCTCTCCCCCTCCCCTCCCCACCGCCAGAACCTTGCCGCATCAAATGAATGCTGACCAGGAATTTGTTCACAAACTATCCTCGCCCAAGAAAAGCGTCCACTACGCTGATCAGCTACCTTCCCATCATGTTTTTCTTTCATCTTGTCATCATTAATACAGCGATGATTGATAGGGTAGAGATGGAAAGGGTGATTATGATTGAGGGTACATACATGACGGCGCGACAACTGGGGGATGGTCTGCGGAGATTTTTGGGGACGGTGGAAGCAGCGGCGGCTTCCTCCAATGTCCAGGTCCGCTACCACGGCACCGCCCTTGCCGAAGTCTCCCTCCTCCTACAACGACTCAAGGAACAACTTCTCTACGAATCACGGTCTTTTCATTTTCCACCCATTCACACTATCAACTTTCCATCATGTTTCGTTAATAGCATAATTAACATTCTCTCAGCATTAAACTGATGGCCAGGTAATGAAGCTAAAAGGTAGATGTAGGTTCATGACGGAGTTTCCGGGTGAGTTTGCGGGAAGGCAGGAGAATGGAGTGGAGCTGCTCCTTCGTGTCCTTGGCGTCCTACAGCGCCAGCTTCACGAAGCTCAGCTCAGCCAGCACAACCGATTCACTACCCTCCTATCACGCAACACCACCAACAAACGACGCAAAGCTGGCGTTCTCTCTTTCTTTCTAACCCTTTTGGCCTCTCTCCTCTTTCCCTCCATCCACAGCTAGCATACTTACAGATAGCAGAGGCAGACAGTCTGGAGAGTCTGAAGCTGCTGCTGAGCAAGTGTCCCTGGGCCTGGGCTGTGGTCTGCGAGCACATCGCCAACGTGGAGCTCCTCCTCATCTCCCTCACCAGTCCCCAACTCGACTCCAAATGCTATGCCCTTGAGGTATGCGTCTCTTCTTTTCATACACCCATCTTCCGCTTCACCGCAGTAGTGGACGTTTATGTTTGTAGTTGGTGCGTATGTTGCTGGATGAGAACAAGGGCTGGATGCTAGTCTGGAAAGCATTGACTAGCCTGGCGGGGAAAAATCGAGACGAAAGCCGCCTCACCATCCTTGTCTCACAACTTCGCCACGGACTCTCCACCAACAAACTCCACATCCAGGCAAACCTTTCCAACTACCCCTTCGTCAATCAAGTGGTGCATGGTTGAAGGTGCTAGTGACTCAGCTGCTGAACAAGATGATGGCTCTGGCGCCCAGTCTCAACCACCGCGTCCTCGTGCAGATCGAGGCTGAACTCGCCGGCTTCTCCACCAACACTCTTCTACAGGTAATACATTCCCCTCTTTTACCTCCCACCAAGTCCCACTTTGCAGATCGCTTCCCAGCACACCGGCAGCCCGGACAGCGAATCACTTTCCAGAGAGCTGGACATTTGGAGGTTCCCACATCTAGGGGATCTGCACAGAAAAGAAGGTGGAAAGTACAGGTCCAACGCGGCGCCTTTGAGCTACCTGCGACGATCGGGGGAAGGCTCCTCCTCCAAGCGCAGTGGGACATCCTCAGGAGCTCCGCTCCCCAACGGCGAAGTCCCTACCGCCTCCTCCACTTCCGCCTACTTCTCCGACCAGCGCGTTCCTTCCTTCCCTGCCTGCATCATGCGCTACTGCTGCCTAAGACTTTCGCAAACATCTTAGGTGGACAGCATGGACGATGATTCCCTGCGAACCCGGCGCTATGAAGGCCGCGGCTTCAAAACTCCGGTAGCAGCTTGAGTCATAGTTCAAAGACAGACAACTAAGCCATCTTCAGCCAACCGGAGCGCCGATAGCTCGGGTGAAAAAGCGTCGCGATCCGGGCGAGGCGATGAAGCGACGTAGCCTGATGGAGGAGGAGGTGACTGGGATGCTACATCCTTCACAGGAGCCCAGCTCCTACGACTCCTCCCCCGCTCCTCCCTTCCCCCGCCAGCATCCCTCCAATCTCCCCCGCGCCCCGACCTCCCGCCTCCCCGATGAGCCCCTCCCAGTACGGCGCCGTCGCGGCAGCTTCAGCGGAGGTTCTACCCTTAGACTCTTCTGGAACCTCCTGCCCAGATCTCTGTGTCTTTGAAGGCGTTGGTGGACGGAGCGGGAGTGTGCCAGCCTTGGGGGCGGAGGCAGAGTTGCAGGGTGCCGCCGGACCCTCCCGCCTCGCTCGCACCCGATCACAGGGCCCCTACGAGGCCCACTTCCGGGACGTTGTTTGCTCCCTCTACTAGCCTATTGTCGACCCCTTCTCCACCTCATCCCTCTGCCAGGCCCAGCCGGTGTTCGGCATGAAGCGAGCGCAGAGCGAAACGGCCCTCTTCTTCAACGATCAGTACGGCCAGCTCCCCGTCTTCGCCAATCGTCGTCATCGGTGCTGACTCCGTTCTATCCTCAGCTCAATCGAATGAAAGCGGTGATTGAAGAGCGGAACGGAGCCAAACCCTGGAGCGAGGGGAGGCAGAGGAGGGCAGCGGGGGGCAGCGTGGTCTCTACAGAGCCTCCAGGCCTCCCACCGCCCCTGCACCCCAGCCTAGCCGTGGACCTCAGTTGGCCAAGAGCCGCTCGCAAAGCCTCCACGACCTTCACCGACCCCGCGACGATTTCGCCCAACCGCCTACCCAGGCTAACTGGGACAATCCCCATGCCTCCCGCCAGCGTCTCAATGAGGTTCAAGTTCCAGCTTAGACCCCCGGCATGTCCACAGGAGCCTAGATCGGGAGTAACCAGGGATGAAGAAAGGCTGGTGCCATAGCTGGGCAATCTTAGGTCCCGGTGAGCCGATACCGATCCTCGACGCCCGGCCCTCGACCCAGCAGCAGTTATGTTCCTCTGCCAACCAGCGACCGACAACCCCCCGCCACCCCAACCTCCCACTCCACAAGCTCACCTGCTCGCGTATCCTCTTCTCTTCCCTCCGCTTCCCCCCAATTGTTGCATGCCTCACCCCCTAGCCTTACTTCCCTCCACTCCCATCCCTGGACTAGCTGGTGAGCGAAGGGTAGTAGCCTAGCGAATTAGGGGAAGTAGAGTTTCAGGAGAAGAGGGTGTCAGTGAGCACGGCGCCTCCCATCACCTCCGCCGCTCCCACCGCTGCCATGAAGCGCAGTCAAAGCGATGTGCACGACCTCCGCGCCAAGCCTCCTCCACCGCCACCCCCTGTTCTTCTTCCACCCTCTGCACCACGCCCCTCACATTCTAGCCTGCATTTCTCATTTATGCCATTCTTTCTTCACTCATTTAGACTAGAGGAAAGTATTGAAATTTTAACCCCAACAACAGAGAAATAAAAGGATATTCTTTCAGAACCCCAACGGCCCAGTTTCTCCCACAGTGAAACTGGCGGGATTCTCCTACCTTTACCCGCACAGCCCTACACTGGACTCCATTCCTCTACGCCATGGCAAGGGCGAAAGTCAGGCTGGGCCCATGCCCGAGTTCCCCCGTCACCAGCCCGCCTCCACCCTGCCTCCTCCACCACCTTCCGCCTATGGTACCACTCCAAACCTCCAAATCTCCTTCACCGCCTGAAGCTCATTCTTATCTGCAGCTAATCGCAGCCAACCCTACCAGCCAAGCTACCCAGCAGCCTTCCGTGGGCGAAGCGGGGGCGGCGCCCATCCCCAGCCAATCGCGGAAGAAGACCTCAACACCTCGCCCACCCCAACCCCGCCTCCCGACAATCACGTCATCTACATACCCGTTCGCTTCGAGGCCCCACACCACGTACGCCCCCCCCCCCCCTCCACCTCTTCATTTCCTTCATCCTCCTCCTTATTCTCCTCAGAGTCAGAGCACCCAGCAACGGCCAAGCAAAAGCATCATGAAGCCAACCTCCTCTGCCACCTCCTCCGCTACTCAGCAAGGCAGTGGAGGCGGCCCCAACTACGCCTATTCACGAGAGTGGACGGATCCTTCCGGAAGTCACCACCAGACCAGCTACTCCGTTTCCACCACCTCCAACGCCCGACTCACCCCAGGCCCCACTCCACAGAGGCGAGGCGGTACGCTCACTTCATCACCTCACATTCCTTCAAGCTTCGAGCCATGTGTGCCATGTGCAGGGGAGTATTCTGGAGGTGCAGGGCGCAAATCGACGGGTGGAGACGAGGAGGTGGAGGATGCGCTGCGAAACTTCGACTATCTCAACGAATACGACACCTCATCTCGCGGCTCTCGATACGGACCCTACTAAACCCTCCTCCCCTTCCCACTTACCAATCCAGTCTTCTCGGTGCTTGCATTTCCAGCTATATTTTCCCGTCCACTTCTATTTCCCCTGCCACGCTTTCCGCTTTCTCCATTTAGCCTTCGCATCCACTGCAATTGCTCATTCGACTCTATCGTATCCCACCACTTCAACAACGAATTGCTCTTCCCCTGAGTTAGTTAAAAACTTCCCCAGCTTTTGGGGAGAAGAGGACAAATGTGGCAGAAAAAACATTGAAAATAATCATCTGTTTCATTACCTGCTAGAAGAATCGCTGCTAAATCATTCTAGAGTAAGTCTACCAATTATTTTCAAAAAATATTTATGACTGGATTATTAGTTGGATTTACGTTTCATTGAAAGATATTGAACAATTTGGTGACGCAGTAGGAGAAACTCGTAGAATTTTAATTGATAACCAAGTTAGAAACTTGTAAAAAATAAACTTTTATGAAAAACACAAATGACTTTAAACGGTAATAAATTTCAAAACAATGATTTAGCAAAGTTTTAAGAGAGCTTTACTGAGAAAGTCAAATGTCTCAGAAACATGGTTGCCCAAACATTTTGACCCCCCTTTTTTATACTTTTTTGGAAACTAGACACAATTCTAAGAATTTTGGTGGCCTGTGAGAGCGCGAAACTCAAAATTCGATTTTTGGCAAAATTTTGAAAAATTTTGAAGTTTGAAAATTGGCCAAATACTTGATTTTTTTTTTACTTTATATTCTCTTTTCTGTCCATAACTCTCTTGGTTCCGAACCGATTTTGATGATTTGACCACCAATCGAACCGTCTTGACGGGTAAATGAACATTTCGCTTTTTTTGCCCCACCAACTTTCTACGATCAAGTGTAGATGAGCTATTCGTAAAAAACTGATTTTCTGTGTTTCAAAATTTAAACAAAAAACTAATTTCGTTATCAAAACTCGAGTTTCCGCATTTGGCACCCTGATTTTCTGAAAATACAGGTCGTTTTACCTATACGCTGCAAAGCACAGCCTAGTAGACCCTGTCCCACGGGAGATATTTAAGGTTAAAAATGAAAATTAACATTTTGGCCCTATGTTATAGCATAGGCAAAAAATGACGAAAAAATTTGTGTCTCAAAATTTAATTTTTTTTGCTTTAAAAAATTCTTTGGACAGGTATCTGTCTTGGTGCATAGTTTTTAGCATCAGTTTTGATGTTTGCGTGGGGCTAACATTGACGATATTTTGCATATGCTATAACATAGGCAGTGTTGTAGGATAGGGGAAAGTAACTTCAATATTTGAGGGGCGAAAAAAAAAAACGCCAAGCGCCAAAAAAGGCCAGGAGAGAAGCCCAGGCGGACCCAAGCAAAAAAAAAGCCAAATCGAGAAAAAACGAGGAGGAAGGGACAGGAACAGACAAAAAAAAAAAAGCGGACAGAAGGACGCAAAAAAGAGGGAACAGCGAAAGCAGGGCAAGGCCGCCCGCCGCGACGGGCAGGGCGCCGGAGCACCGCCGGCCACCGGGCACGGGCGCTACGGCCCCTACTCGTCAAGACCCGGCTGCTCCGGGCCTCGCCCTGCCCTGGCCGCCGGGTGCTGCTCCCTCCCTGGGCTGGCGGCTGGCGCGGGGGTGGTTCGATTGGTGGTCAAATCATCAAAATCGGTTCGGAACCAAGAGAGTTATGGACAATCAAATATTTGGCCAATTTTCAAACTTCAAAATTTTTCAAAATTTTGCAAAAAATCGAAGGTTTTTCAGTTTCGCGCTCTCATAGGCCACCAATTGTTGTGTGTTGAAATATGAAAATAGAGGAGAAATAGGCAGTTATATGAACACAACTCAGTGAAACGCGAAAATTAGCCAAATTTCGACCTTACATCACGTTTGGAGCCGTTGTGGGCCCATTTTTGCATATTTTTCGCCCAAAATTGTGAAGTCTTAGAATTGTGTCTAGTTTCCAAAAAGAATATAAAAAGGGGGTCAAAATTTTTGGGCAACCAACTTTTGAACTTCTCAGTAAAGCTCTCTTAAAAAAGTTATTTGCGAAAATTACTGAATGGACCCAGTTTTATTAAATTTTTTATTGACGATGTAGAATATTTATCTCAGAAGTTTTTGTTTAAGCAATAGATTGCGCTGAGTATTTAGTCTAATGTTTGCCTTTTTTTGGCCCGATCCTATTAGTTCAAAAGTGGCCAAAAAGTATTTTTTAATGCACTAAAATATTTGTGTTGTCAGATCTGTCATGGGGGTGATAGGTCACTAAGTGGAAGGGTTGATGAGTTTTTGTTGAGGTGAGGGGTAGAGAGATCGGTGATGGGCGAGAGAGGAGAGGCCGGCCAGGCTTTCTGCGAGGCTGAGGAGATGTCGCAGAGGCATGGAACGATCCTCCCCTCCCGCAGCCTCGGCGAAGGCCAGTCGGAGACGACGCCCTCTTACATCCCTCAATCACTACTTCCTCCTTTTTTTCCTCCTCTTCACTTACACATTACTTCCAGCTCGCTTACCCATTCCCTTCTCTGCCCAGCACGCACTCCATGCACAGGCCGCCGACCAAGATGAGAAGAAGGCGCAGTCTCATCGACTCCATTTCTTAAGCTTATTCTCAACGAGGATGAATGAATAATGGTGCCTGAGAAAGCCACACTGGGATGGGAAAGGAGCTTAATGGATAGCGGCAACACTGGAGGGCGAAAGGGACAGAGGGGGAATAGAAGGAGACCCTTCTGGCATGGACCTGCCTTGGCACAGTAGCAAGAATCTCAACTCAGCTCCCTTTTCTAGCCCAGCGTCAGCGCAACAAAAACGTGCCCCATCGCATTAGCCTCTATTCTATGCCCTTTTTCAACCTTAATTACATCTACACGCAAATCCCCCTGATCATGTAGAAAAACTAAACGTGCGCCTTGAACCTAAAAAGAATGAATAAAACCATTCAAGACACGAAATACCGAACTGTCTATTGGCAGAGTAGATAAAGCACTCCTCAATGTGTCAGTATGTTGACAACCAATTTCATTTGAAGAAGCTGAACTCTTTTAACTTCTAACTGCTGATCTATTTTCAAAGCTATACTTTTGGCAGAGTTAAGGAACGCTTGACCTCTTATGCTATCCAAAATGTTTTTAAAAAGTAGTTCGGACCGAATTCGGATGCCAAATATTTTTCTCCTTGAAATACACTGATTTTTTAGCTTTTCTCCCGAGTATTGACTAATTCGTTGATGCTCTTTCCTAGCGGCAGCTAGAGCCTTATCAAGTTAGAAAGACCCTCGAATATGACACCTGGGTCGAAAAATGGGCCTAGGCGCTGACACGCGTGATACTTCGCTCATTCGCGCCAGGCCAATTCGTTTTGACAGAGTGAGTTTTCGTTGGTGCACCTAAGCAGGACTATGGGGTGTTTCTATGGATTAAGTGCAGCCGAACTATTTTGAAGCGTGTATCTTTTTAAAAGCCGAAGAACGATAAATTATTAGATGCATATAGCAACTTTTTTAATTGAACAACCCAACTCAAAAAACAAGAAAGAATCCAATATTTTATAAGCTCCGGCAAACAATAGAGATTGTCTGGGAATCGTCTCGAATCCTTTCCTCGGGCTGACCCACGCTGTTATCGGCAAAGATAAAGCACCATCGTTGCACCTCAAACATAGAGTTCAGTTTTAGCGAACCGGGAGTCTAAAGGGAGGCGAACCCCGCGCTCTTGGAGTTCCAGGAAGCGACTGAGTTTCAGCGCTTGCTGATTTTGAGCGAAGCACTGGAGCAGGCGACGGTATTCTGGTAGGTTGCCTTCCTTGAGCGAATAGGGGAAGGTGCGGCTGGGAATGAAGAGAAGTTGGCGGAGGGTGGAGGGGAGGGCGTGGAGGATGTGAGCGAGGTCGACGGGTGACAGCGGGGGCAGGGCGAGACTGACCAGGCTTCGCGGGTCGGCTAGAGCGGCGAGCATGGTCTTCGTGTCCGACTCCTCGCTGAAGTGGAGGCTGGGAAGATTGGTGGGCAGGCTGGCCTCCACTTCGCCCTCCAGACTCACCAGCTCCAGGTCCGGGGCCAGTGCTGCTAGGCGGGGGGGCTGACAGGTTGCCTTGGAGGACGCAGGTGCGGAGGTTCACCAGACGCCGACTCCCGTCCAGGGTGAGGTAGAAGCCGCCGACTTTGAGGTGTTTGAGACTGGCTGGGAGGTGATCCAGACTCCAACTACATCCAACTAAATAGACGTGAAGGCGTAGGAGCTTTTGGAGAAGGGCAAGGCTGTTCCAGTCGTTGGGGTTGAGGATGGCGATATTGAGGGTGTCCAGGTTCGGTGTAAGAGCGGGCGAGAGCATGGACCACCGTGTTGTTGCCGGTGTAGACGCGGCGGAGGTTGGGCTTCGTCAGGCTTCCCAAGGATCGGGCGACATGGAAGCGAATGCTGCGTAGTGTGCTTGGAAGGGCGTCCCATAGGTCAGCTGTCATGGACATGGCGTAGAGACGAAGATCACGAAGGCTGGGCCAACAGCCTTGCTGGAGGAGCTCGGCCAGCTGAAGCTCGCTTGGAGAGTTGAGAGCGAGGTGGGTGAGGCGTGGGAGCAGGAGTCCCGATAGGGACTGGAGGTTGTAGAGACCGAGGCGGCGCACCTCTTCTGCCTGACCGGGCCGATGGAGTAGGTCGTGAACGGATTTGCCCCACTCTTTCAGGCAACGAAAGACGAGGCCGAAGGCGGGCGGTAGCTGTTGAGCTGAGAGGGCAAGGCAAGGCTCAGAGGACATGGGGTTGCAGGGTAAGGCTTTGAGGCTTTGGGCGGGTGAGTGGAGGCCGAGGAGGTGAGAGACGCGGCACAGCTCCTCCGGCTCTCCTCCCGAAAGCGCCGCCAAGATCTTCTTCACCACCGATCGCAGCACCACTACCGATCGGTCTCCTTCCACACCCACCTGCTCCATCTTCCTCTGCAAATTTCTGCAAAGCTCAAGAGAAGGGTCAATAATATGAAAAAAGGCGAGTTGGTGAAATGGACGAGTGCTGACAGAGTAGTGGTTCTTGCGCAAGCGTTCATCAGTGATGCGGAATGTCTAAGTTCTCGCGCAAGCGCCCTTTTTTCTTTGGCGCCAGTTTAAGAAGCAGGCATGAAACAAGTTGGTATTGTATTTTCGAAAAGGAACATTTGATTAAAGATAATGTGGCGCCGTTTTCAGATATTTGGCCTGCTTCAAAATGGCCCCGTAAATGTATGATTCTCGCGCATGGGCATTAACCCTTTAGCTGGTCTTTTTCCCCGGCTTCATTTCCTCAGCTCACAAAAATCACTCGATCACATTGGCCTTTGGCGTATTGAGTAGATGGATACAATTCTAGCTAAACAAAGCACCAAACAAACTAAGGCACATTAGAAGGCCGACTACTGAAGGAGTTGAGTGAGCCATTGCTTGATGGTGGTGTAGAGGAAGCAGGAGTGACTGTCGGAAGGCTTGGAGAGTTGTAGGTGAGTGAGGGCGGGGCAGAGGGTGAATGTGCCGTAGCCAGGGTCAGCCGACCAGGCGGGCACAATCTCCTCTCGCCACCCACGCCCCAGCTTCGTCTCTTCACCCTCCAAAACTCCCTCTCACTCCACCCCCATCCTCCCTTCACCCATCTCATCAACCTCTCCCAAGCTTAGACAGGCTATGCCTGCATTGCGCTGAAGATAGCGGGCGAAGCGCTGGTTCAGCTGGCGCAGCTCCTCGGTACGCCCACTCAGCTGGAAGCAGAAATGGCTTGTGGGAGAAGTATAGAAGAGGAAATGAACGGCGTGAATCTCGAGGGATGGTCGAAGGAGCTTGTAGGCGGAGGCAGAGGCCGTGGCTCGGTAGGCGATAGGGCTGCCGAGATGCGGTGTGGCCAAGAAGATGAGTCCTCTGGTGCTCTGGCCTAGGACGCCGCCCCTGGAGGAGGAGGAAATTAGGGAGGTAGGAAAGGAGCAGGGAAGGCAGCACTCAGCCTCGTCCTGAAGGAGGATGTGCTTGGCGATGAGGCCGCCCATGGAGTGGCAGATCCACACCACTCCCCGACCCTCTCCCACACCCGCAGCCACCAGCTTCCTCCTAAAACTGGCCTTCGCCAAACCTAAGACATCGTGTAGAGAGGTATGGACCGAATGTCAGCGGCTTTAGAGGTAATTTGGTGGGTGGTGATGTTGGCGGGGTGTTTGAGAAGCCAGGCGGAGATGGTGGACGCGTAGTCCACGCCTAGAATCCGAGCCTTTCCGCTCAGGTCGTCGCCCAGCCAATCCTATGCCGTTTACAATTGACCTCGAAAAAATCTAGAAGAAAATGCAAGAAAGCAGAACTCTGGGCCAGCATTGGGAGGTGGGCAGGGCCTTGGCGTCATCTCGTTGCCGCCATGTCCAGAAAACGCTGCCCGCCAAACCGTGTATGAAGATGATGTCCACCTTCGACTCCTCACCCTCCCACTCTACAATCTCTCCGCTTCACTTCAGCTTCTTGGCCCTTAATATTAGCTGAAACCGAAGCGAGGATCGGGAATCCATTTTGATCCAGTCCATCTGGAAAAGGTAGCCGACGCCCCAAAGAAGCATCCAGTTTCTGGAGGATCTTTTCGCGGAGAAGCTCACAGCCTA
>JASANA010007945.1:0-16427 GCA_030248095.1 Ptycholaimellus sp. GST1_10 | reverse complement strand
CTCTATTATATATATGGACTAGGTTGGGAGAGGCCTGTGGCGCACATCATCATAATTTTTGGTAATTTGTTATTAAAGTGCTTTAGTTTATTTATTATTTGACCAGATATTTGTGATACCATTTGCCATTCATATTCGAATATTTTTTGTTTTGACTGTTTTTGTTTTCATGCAAAATTTAAATTTGATGTATATTGTTTTTTTGCCCATGCTGTATATTAAATTTTACCGTTCTTTTAAATAATTCATTCACTCTTTTCATAACAAAGTGCAAGTTAATTTACAGCCATTCATTTTCTGAAGGCATAATATTTTTTTAGATATCTTTAAATTGAATGCAAAAATGTAAGTTGAATATATATCTATTGAATGCAAAGAAAAATTCAAACATGAATTTGGAACTTGGGCTGCATGGGTCCCGCTACATGGGTGCTCTGCTTAGTCATCGCCTCTTTTGTGGTTCTATGACACTTTTAAAATCTTCCCAGCGCGACGTGGCCTATTTTACAGCCACACCAATGAAATGCAACAGCAAACACCTTGGCTGTCCTCGAGGGACTTCAAAGATTAGGCACCCAACCCGAGTAGGGTACAGTTCCGCAAAGTGAGCAGCGGGACTAGGGTCGCCTGCGTGAGAACTTGCTTATTGAGTGCAGATATCGCCCAATGGGGTAGCTGCACAAAACTGCGCAGATGTAAAACATTGAAAAAACTCGCATTTTTAACTGTTTTTTAAGGAGAGACCGCGTCGTGCTCAGATCCTTGCAGATAATTTCGAAATCGTGTTCTACGCCCTAGATTTACCCTAAAATGTCTTTACTTTCCCCCCGCAGCTACTGTCCTGGGCCTGCGCCGAATATAAGTAGGACAGACAAGGCCTAGCATTTATATTATGGATATGCGGACAGACGGACGCAAAATTGGGGTAACTGCTTAAGCTGGCCTTGGCCGCCCGCCGCTTCGGGCAGGGCGCCAGAGCTTCCTCCGGCCTCCGGGCACGGGTGCTACGGCCCTGCTAGCCTAACGTGCTGCGCATGCTAGGCTCCGCACCCGGGCCTCTGCCCCATGCCCTTCACGGCCTGCCGGAGCTCTGAGGCTTGCCCTGCCCTACCCGGCAGGCGGCCTTACAGCCGCGCAGAAAAATGACAGGCAAATGCTGACACGACAGCAGCAGCGAAGGGAAATGCTGAGCACATCATACAGCGGTTTTGAATACAACCAATGCTAGTTCATACCGAATGCAAAAAAAGAATCCGACTAAACGAGAAGAAGTAGAAGGGGCATAGCTAAGAATCAAGGAAACTATTGGGAATGCAAATTGGGAGAGCATAGGCGAATGGCGACGTCAGCCTACGCCTACAAATCGATATTCGATATTGCTCAGTTTGTAATTTTTTTACAATCGATGTTTCATTATAACTTAACTATCGAAGCAAAAAGACTGCTCTCAATTTCGCAGAAAACCAGAAATTTTTGACCATTTGAATGATTTTTTCAGATTTAAAAAGCTTCAGTTTTATTACTTTACTGTATGGGTTTATGCGTCTTTCTTCCGAACTACAAACTGGAAAAAGAAAAGCATTCCATTTTTCAATTCTTCCCAGATGATTTTCTTCTTTTAGCTCAAGGCATTTTCGCCTCAACGGATTTCACGGCAATTATCACTTTGTATGCTATAAAATGTGACTTTTCAATATATACTATGTATATGAAAACTGCAGAACCATGCATCGTCGCTGCAACGGGCGGAGTCCATGCTCCAATTCAGTATGGCACGGGGCTCCAGCTTAAGCCTTTCTGGAAATTAGTCATTTTACGGCGAGGGCTATCTTTATCTGGTGCCATCGACAGACCAAAATCATCTACCCGACAAGCAACCAACGGGCAGGGTCCATGTTACAGTTCGTTATGGCACGGAGCTCCAGCTCCAGCCTTTCTGGAAATTAGTCATTTTCTGGCAAGGGCTGGCATATCTGGTGCCATCGACAGACCAAAATCGGCTACCCGACAACCAACGGGCGGAGTCCATGTTCTGAGTTCAGGATGGCACGGAGCTCCAGCTCCAGCCTTTCTGGAAATTAGTAATTTTATGGCGAGGGGCTAACATCTGGTGCCATCGACAGACCAAAATCAGCTACAATATGATTAATATTATAATAAAAGGTCTTTTTCCGTGTTGGCACTGACACTGCATTAAAGCCTCGTTTGCACCCGATTTCGCGTGTAAGCAGAAAGAATCAAAAAACGTTTTAAAAATGCACGAATTTATTCTTAAAAAAACTATTCAATATCTTTTAAGGTTAAACTCTATTTAAAATCACTTTTTAACTACTTTCTATTTATTTATTCTTATCCATTCTTTGTTTTTGAGTCGTCAACTTCAATAATTTGAGAAGCGAGGCAAGGCGAAAACAGCTTTGCCGATATTTATGGCTTTTCGCCAGCCCCGGCTGCTCTAAGACGCTCGACAAAGAAGCCCAATCAATCGGGCCCTCGGTCGTTTTGGATCGGGTAGCTCAAGTAGCGAAGGGCCACGCCCGTGAACTTGCCAAGAAAGAAGCAGAAGAGTAACCGCTCGTCCTGGGCCCATATTTTTAATTTCTGATCCATTTTTTCATTTTTTTCCTTTTTCTTTTCAATTTTATTCATGCATAACATGCCTTTATTCTGGTGAAAGATTTTCAAACTCTGTGATTCTCGGCCACCGATATAGTTTGGACTGGTTTATTCATGAGTTTTTAAGTTTTTGATCACATAATTTTTCGGGTTTAGCTTAATGTAGACAGAATCTGCTATATTCAAAAAGCCCGATCGTTTCAATTTCATAGATGGATCGTTACAGACTTTGTGCCAAATTTTAGGGCAATTTAGTTGTCATCTCTATACAATACACCGTTTCTCAAAATACGGCTTCGTTAGAGATTTTTAACATGAGCGTTTTGGTCGGGTTTTCAGCAGGCGGATAAACACAAACATTTCCAGCAGAACTGTTCTGAACGTAGAGCTTTCGTTTTTTATCGCCTAACAGGGAGCAGCCAAAGCGACCGTCAGCGCCCGGCCCTCTTTTTTCGACCCAGGTGTATGTTTTTTGAGGACTAATGCTAGATCTTGAAATTGATAAGGCTCCTGCTCCTCACAGAAGAATCAAATCGCTCTGATTCTTTTTGCATGGGGAAAGGGCATCCTCGAATTAGCCTACACTCACGAGAAACTGCCGAAAAGTTCACGATTTCATCTTGAAAAATGGAAAGCAAAATTCCGGCTGAAAGCTGCTGCTGCCCTGCTGCCCTGCTGCCCTGCTGCCCTGCTGCCCTGCTGCTGCTGCTTCGCATCTGCTAATGAACGAGAGTAGGTATTCAAATTTATCCCCCCACCCCCTCTCAGGTCCTTGGGTTAAGAGATCTGACTTAAAGTCATTGCGTTCCTTCAATTGACCCAATCCAAGCACTAAGCACCAGTCGGTGTAGTGGTGTAAGCGAGCCGATGTGGCTGGTTGAATCTGGCAGGTTCAAATCCTTCTCGTGAATAAACTTTATTTTTTGTATATTTCAAGTTGAGGAAATAGCTCGTCCCATCGGCAAGCCAAAAGTAAGAAAGTATCCTGAAAAGTCGATTCCCCCTGAGATGTAATGGAAAGAATATATCAAACAGTACGTTTTTTTGCACAGATTTTTTCTTTCAGAGAAAATCGTTTTTTTCAGCTAGAATGGTTTTTTATTCGTTTAAGCAAAAAAATTAAAACAACAATTAGAAGAAAAAAAATTGATACAAGACTTTTTTTATGTTTAAAGTTGAGGAAATAAATGGTACCATCGGCAAGCCGAAAGAAAGCTCTTTTCTCCCAAAAAAACAAATGCCCCGAGTGTAAAGTCAAGGAAGTTTCCCTACTACGAGTGGAATGTGCTCGTCACCTGTATTTTGTTTGAGCGCGCCTGAAAAGAGCTCTTGAACTGCGCCCGAAAACAAAGTGCAGATGCCCCACAAGGCAGATTCCACTCGTAGTAGGGAAATTTGCCCTTGACTTGCCACTTGCGCATCTTGTTTTTTTGGGAGAAAAGCACTTACTTTCGGCTTGCCGATGGTACCATTTTTTCTCATTTTATTATAATGAGGCTCGGGTGACATTTTCTCAGAACGGGATATTGACAAAAACGAGCTTTTTGGGCACCTCCCAATGCTTAGCATAGCAACCGGTTATAAACTTATCTTCACGATTCTAGATCCGCTTTGCGCCAAACCAATAATTAGCCTGGCGCGAACGAGCAAGGCGAAGTGTCAGCGCCCAGGCCCTCTTTTTGCACCCAAGTGTATGTTTTAGGGGTTAATGCTAGATCTTTGAAATTGTATAAGGCTCCTGCTCCTACCCACAGAAAAATTCAATAGCTCTGATTCTTTTTACATTGGAAAGAGCATCCTCAAGTTAGTCTACTGTCACGAGAAACTGCCGAAAAGTTCACAATTTGGTACTGTAATGGAAATGAAAGACGGAAATGCCGTCCGAACTCCTTCCTGGCTGCTGCTGCCCTGCTGCTGCTGCTGCCTGCTTCGCGATCTGCTCAATGAACGAGAGTAGGTATTCATTCGATTTCAATCGACCCACCCAAACCCTTGTTGTTTTGATGATAATACTTCCAAGTTAAATGACGCAGAGTCACATGCATCAGTGGTGTAGTGGTGTAAGCGATTGGATTGTGAGCCGAAACTAGCAGGTTCGAATCCTATTCAACCTTTTATTTTAAATTTTGTATATTTAATGTTGAGAAGTAGAGCTCTTTCCTCCAAGAAATGTGCCCAAAATTATTCACTTATTTTATTTTCCAAACGTTCTTTTTTTTAATTTTAGTTAATTACGTTTTATTTATTTAATAATTATAATTTAAAATAAAATATAAACAACAATAAAAAATGAGGGAAAAATTGACATAATTTATTTTTTGTATGCTTAAAGTTGAGGAATATCTGGTACCATCGGCAAGCCGAAAGTAAAGCTCTTTTCTCCCAAAAATCGACTGCCCCGAGTATAAGCCAAGGAAATTTCCTTTCTACTAATGGAATCTGCTGTGTCATCTGTATTTTGTTTGAGCGCGCATGAAAAGAGTCCTGGAACTGCGCGAAAAAACAAATGCAAATGCCCCACAAGCAGATTCCATTAGTAGTAGGAAATTTCCTTGGCTTTATACTCGGGGCAGTCGATTTTTGGGAGAAAAGAGCTTTACATTCGGCTTTCCGATGGTACCAGATAAGCATACATCGGGGATACCTACCCATGCTTAAAAATTGAACCAAATCGGTGGGGGTTTTCTGCGGTTCATAAACCTTTAATGTTAAATGTTGTAAAAAAATTTTAAAAACCTAATTCCAGGTTTGCAGACCCCAAAAGAGCGCATTTTACAAAATCTCCAACAAAGCCATATTTTGAAAACTGATTGGCAAAACCCTATTTACCTTTTTTTGGATCGAAAGAAGACATGCTGTAGAAGTGCTTGGCCTCCAGCTCCGTTCGCTTCTCCTTTGGCGGCTTAGCCATGTCGTCGCTGTAGGCATCGCTGCCCACAGGGGCCACGGTTTTGCAAAGTCCGGCGACCTTCTTCATCTCCTCGCCGCTGAATCCGGCGCCCCGGTAGGATTGGATGAGCCTGATCAGCTCTACAAGGATAACGCTTACTGACAATGGCAGCCTTTACGCCTAAACCAGCAACAATGCATATCTTAGGGCTTCGATTGTAACACGGAGTGCTGAAGGAAGAAAAAGTGGTTAACCAGATGGCGTAGTTTGCTGAGTAACCAAAAAAGCGGTAACAAAATTTTTTAAAAACAAAATTTCAGGTTTGCTGACTCCAAAAAAGCGCATGTTACAAAATCATCAACGATGCTATATTTTGAAAACTGAATGGCAAAATCCTATTTACCGTTGGGAGCTTCAAAGGCTTGCATGGCGAAGAACCGCTTACTCTCAAGTTCTGCACGCTTCTCTTGCGGTGGCTTGGGCATCACCGCCTCATTCACGTCGTTGCCCAGTGGGCAGACTGTTTTGCAGAGGCCGTAGAGTTTCTTGAGCTCGTCCTCCGTGAACCCCGTCATGCGGAAGGCCTTGACGGCCATGATTATCTCTACAAGGACAACCCTTACTGACAATGGCAGCCTTTACGCCTGAACCAGCAACAATGCATATCTTAGGGCTTCGATTGTAACACGGAGTGCTGAAGGAAGAAAAAGTGGTTAACCAGATGGCGTAGTTTGCTGAGTAACCAAAAAAGCGGTAACAAAATTTTTTAAAAACAAAATTTCAGGTTTGCTGACTCCAAAAAAGCGCATGTTACAAAATCATCAACGATGCTATATTTTGAAAACTGAATGGCAAAATCCTATTTACCGTTGGGAGCTTCAAAGGCTTGCATGGCTAAGAACCGCTTGCTCTCAAGTTCTGCACGCTTCTCTTGCGGTGGCTTGGGCATCACCGCCTCATTCACGTCGTTGCCCAGTGGGCAGACTGTTTTGCAGAGGCCGTAGAGTTTCTTGAGCTCGTCCTCCGTGAACCCCGTCATGCGGAAGGCCTTGACGGCCATGATTATCTCTACAAGGACAACCCTTACTGACAATGGCAGCCTTTACGCCTGAACCAGCAACAATGCATATCTTAGGGCTTCGATTGTAACACGGAGTGCTGAAGGAAGAAAAAGTGGTTAACCAGATGGCGTAGTTTGCTGAGTAACCAAAAAAGCGGTAACAAAATTTTTTAAAAACAAAATTTCAGGTTTGCTGACTCCAAAAAAGCGCATGTTACAAAATCATCAACGATGCTATATTTTGAAAACTGAATGGCAAAATCCTATTTACCGTTGGGAGCTTCAAAGGCTTGCATGGCTAAGAACCGCTTGCTCTCAAGTTCTGCACGCTTCTCTTGCGGTGGCTTGGGCATCACCGCCTCATTCACGTCGTTGCCCAGTGGGCAGACTGTTTTGCAGAGGCCGTAGAGTTTCTTGAGCTCGTCCTCCGTGAACCCCGTCATGCGGAAGGCCTTGACGGCCATGATTATCTCTACAAGGACAACCCTTACTGACAATGGCAGCCTTTACGCCTGAACCAGCAACAATGCATATCTTAGGGCTTCGATTGTAACACGGAGTGCTGAAGGAAGAAAAAGTGGTTAACCAGATGGCGTAGTTTGCTGAGTAACCAAAAAAGCGGTAACAAAATTTTTTAAAAACAAAATTTCAGGTTTGCTGACTCCAAAAAAGCGCATGTTACAAAATCATCAACGATGCTATATTTTGAAAACTGAATGGCAAAATCCTATTTACCGTTGGGAGCTTCAAAGGCTTGCATGGCGAAGAACCGCTTGCTCTCAAGTTCTGCACGCTTCTCTTGCGGTGGCTTGGGCATCACCGCCTCATTCACGTCGTTGCCCAGTGGGCAGACTGTTTTGCAGAGGCCGTAGAGTTTCTTGAGCTCGTCCTCCGTGAACCCCGTCATGCGGAAGGCCTTGACGGCCATGATTATCTCTACAAGGACAACCCTTACTGACAATGGCAGCCTTTACGCCTGAACCAGCAACAATGCATATCTTAGGGCTTCGATTGTAACACGGAGTGCTGAAGGAAGAAAAAGTGGTTAACCAGATGGCGTAGTTTGCTGAGTAACCAAAAAAGCGGTAACAAAATTTTTTAAAAACAAAATTTCAGGTTTGCTGACTCCAAAAAAGCGCATGTTACAAAATCATCAACGATGCTATATTTTGAAAACTGAATGGCAAAATCCTATTTACCGTTGGGAGCTTCAAAGGCTTGCATGGCGAAGAACCGCTTGCTCTCAAGTTCTGCACGCTTCTCTTGCGGTGGCTTGGGCATCACCGCCTCATTCACGTCGTTGCCCAGTGGGCAGACTGTTTTGCAGAGGCCGTAGAGTTTCTTGAGCTCATCCTCCGTGAACCCCGTCATGCGGAAGGCCTTGACGGCCATGATTATCTCTACAAGGACAACCCTTACTGACAATGGCAGCCTTTACGCCTGAACCAGCAACAATGCATATCTTAGGGCTTTGATTGTAACACGGAGTGCTGAAGGAAGAAAAAGTGGTTAACCAGATGGCGTAGTTTGCTGAGTAACCAAAAAAGCGGTAACAAAATTTTTTAAAAACAAAATTTCAGGTTTGCTGACTCCAAAAAAGCGCATGTTACAAAATCATCAACGATGCTATATTTTGAAAACTGAATGGCAAAATCCTATTTACCGTTGGGAGCTTCAAAGGCTTGCATGGCGAAGAACCGCTTGCTCTCAAGTTCTGCACGCTTCTCTTGCGGTGGCTTGGGCATCACCGCCTCATTCATGCCGTTGCCCAGTGGGCAGACCGTTTTGCAGAGGCCGTAGAGTTTCTTGAGCTCGTCCTCCATGAACCCCGTCATGCGGAAGGCCTTGACGGCCATGATTATCTCTACAAGGACAACCCTTACTGACAATGGCAGCCTTTACGCCTAAACCAGCAACAATGCATATCTTAGGGCTTCGATTGTAACACGGAGTGCTGAAGGAAGAAAAAGTGGTTAACCAGATGGCGTAGTTTGCTGAGTAACCAAAAAAGCGGTAACAAAATTTTTTAAAAACAAAATTTCAGGTTTGCTGACTCCAAAAAAGCGCATGTTACAAAATCTCCCACGATGCTATATTTTGAAAACTGAATGGCAAAATCCTATTTACCGTTGGGAGCTTCAAAGGCTTGCATAGCGAAGAACCGCTTGCTCTCAAGTTCTGCACGCTTCTCTTGCGGTGGCTTGGGCATCACCGCCTCATTCACGTCGTTGCCCAGTGGGCAGACCGTTTTGCAGAGGCCGTAGAGTTTCTTGAGCTCGTCCTCCGTGAACCCCGTAATGCGGAAGGCCTTGACGGCCATGATTATCTCTACAAGGACAACCCTTACTGACAATGGCAGCCTTTACGCCTAAACCAGCAAGAATGCATATCTTAGGGCTTCGATTGTAACACGGAGTGCTGAAGGAAGAAAAAGTGGTTAACCGGATGGCTTAAGGCACAAGCCTATTTACCTTTTTGGGGGTTGAAAGCCTGCATGCATTAGAATCGCTTTGAATCCAGCTTGCTTCGCTTCTCCTTCGGCAGTTTTGGCATCTCCGCCGCTTAGGCCTGGTTGCTGAGAAGGCTGCTGGTCTTGGCGAGGGCGTAGACCTTCCATACCTCCTCCTCGTTGAAGCCGGCAGCGCGGAAGCCCTTGATGACCATGAGGATCTCTACAAGGACAACCCTTACTGACAATGGCAGCCTTTACGCCTAAACCAGCAACAATGCAGATCGTAGGGCTTCAATTGTAACTCGGAGTGCTGAAGGAAGAAAAAGTGGTTAACCGGACGGCTTAAGGCACAAGCCTATTTACCTTTTTGGGGGTTGAAAGCCTGCATGCAATAGAATCGCTTTGAATCCAGCTTGCTTTGCTTCTCCTTCGGCAGTTTCGGCATCTCCGCCGCTTAGGCCTGGTTGCTGAGAAGGCTGCCGGTCTTGGCGAGGGCGTAGACCTTCCATACCTCCTCCTCATTGAAGCCGGCAGCGCGGAAGCCCTTGATGACCATGAGGATCTCTACAAGGACAACCATTACTGACAATGGCAGCCTTTACGCCTAAACCAGCAACAATGCATATCTTAGGGCTTTGATTGTAACACGGAGTGCTGAAGGAAGAAAAAGTGGTTAACCAGATGGCGTAGTTTGCTGAGTAACCAAAAAAGCGGTAACAAAATTTTTTAAAAACAAAATTTCAGGTTTGCTGACTCCAAAAAAGCGCATGTTACAAAATCTCCAACGATGCTATATTTTGAAAACTGAATGGCAAAATCCTATTTACCGTTGGGAGCTTCAAAGGCTTGCATGGCAAAGAACCGCTTGCTCTCAAGTTCTGCACGCTTCTCTTGCGGTGGCTTGGGCATCACCGCCTCATTCACGTCGTTGCCCAGTGGGCAGACCATTTTGCAGAGGCCGTAGAGTTTCTTGAGCTCGTCCTCCGTGAACCCCGTCATGCGGAAGGCCTTGACGGCCATGATTATCTCTACAAGGACAACCCTTACTGACAATGGCAGCCTTTATGCCTAAACCAGCAACAATGCATATCTTAGGGCTTCGATTGTAACACGGAGTGCTGAAGGAAGAAAAAGTGGTTAACCAGACGGCTTAAGGCACAAGTCTATTTACCTTTTTGGGGGTTGAAAGCCTGCATGCAATAGAATCGCTTTGAATCCAGCTTGCTTCGCTTCTCCTTCGGCAGTTTCGGCATCTCCGCTGCTTAGGCCTGGTTGCTTAGAAGGCTGCCGGTCTTGGCGAGGGCGTAGACCTTCCATACCTCCTCCTCGTTGAAGCCGGCAGCGCGGAAGCCCTTGATGACCATGAGGATCTCTACAAGGACAACCCTTACTGACAATGGCAGCCTTTACGCCTAAACCAGCAACAATGCCTATCTTAGGGCTTCGATTGTAACACGGAGTGCTGAAGGAAGAAAAAGTGGTTAACCGGACGGCTTAAGGCAAAGCCTATTTACCTTTTTGGGGGTTGAAAGCCTGCATGCAATAGAATCGCTTTGAATCCAGCTTGCTTCGCTTCTCCTTCGGCAGTTTTGGCATCTCCGCCGCTTAGGCCTGGTTGCTGAGAAGGCTGCCGGTCTTGGCGAGGGCGTAGACCTTCCATACCTCCTCCTCGTTGAAGCCGGCAGCGCGGAAGCCCTTGATGACCATGAGGATCTCTACAAGGACAACCCTTACTGACAATGGCAGCCTTTACGCCTAAACCAGCAACAATGCATATCTTAGGGCTTCGATTGTAACACGGAGTGCTGAAGGAAGAAAAAGTGGTAAACCGGACGGCTTAAGGCACAAGCCTATTTACCTTTTTGGGGGTTGAAAGCCTGCATGCAATAGAATCGCTTTGAATCCAGCTTGCTTCGCTTCTCCTTCGGCAGTTTCGGCATCTCCGCCGCTTAGGCCTGGTTGCTGAGAAGGCTGCCGGTCTTGGTGAGGGCATAGACCTTCCATACCTCCTCCTCGTTGAAGCCGGCAGCACGGAAGCCCTTGATGACCATGAGGATCTCTACAAGGACAACCCTTACTGACAATGGCAGCCTTTACGCCTAAACCAGCAACAATGCATATCTTAGGGCTTTGATTGTAACACGGAGTGCTGAAAGAAGAAAAAGTGGTTAACCAGATGGCGTAGTTTGCTGAGTAACCAAAAAAGCGGTAACAAAATTTTTTAAAAACAAAATTTCAGGTTTGCTGACTCCAAAAAAGCGCATGTTACAAAATCTCCAACGATGCTATATTTTGAAAACTGAATGGCAAAATCCTATATACCGTTGGGAGCTTCAAAGGCTTGCATGGCGAAGAACCGCTTGCTCTCAAGTTATGCATGCTTCTCTTGCGGTGGCTTGGGCATCACCGCCTCATTCACGTCGTTGCCCAGTGGGCAGACCGTTTTGCAGAGGCCGTAGAGTTTCTTGAGCTCGTCCTCCGTGAACCCCGTCATGCGGAAGGCCTTGACGGCCATGGTGTGGGTTGGGGGGGGGAGAGAGGGTGGGGTTGTGGGGAATTTTTATTGGTTTTTTCTAAGGTATTCTCGGTGGTTGCCAAGTCGCGGCCTCACCTCAAGACACCACCTAAACAACCATAACTGCCAAAATTGAGTTAATTTTATAGAAAAACTAGGGATTTATAGATGTTTGAATTTTTGAAACATCAAGATTTTGGTCTTTTGACTATGAATCAAGAAATAATAAATATTTCAAAAATTCCTTTTGCCAGCTTTTAAATGTTACTGAGGCGGACGTATATGCCAAAAATCAGCTAATTCCACTGAAAAACCAGTGATTTAGGATTTTTCGTATTTTGAAACATCAAAAAATTGAGTTTTGGGTGAAAATCAAAAAATTTCGCCAAGCCCTAATAATGGTGCCAAGGCATCACCAAGGTGGACTTTCATGCAAAATTTCAGCTAATTTCATGGAAAAACCAGTGATTTACGATTTTTAGTGTCTTGAAACATCAAAAAATTGAGTTTTGGGCGAAATTCAAAAAATTACGCTAAGCGCCAAAAATGGTCCCGAGGCACCGCCTAGACGGACCTTCATGCAAAAAATCAGCCATTTTCGTTGAAAAACCGAGGAGTACGGGCCTCGGACACACATATATATATATATACTAGTAATATGGGTCAGTGGCCGCGCTTCGCGCGGCCACACTTTTCATTCAGCATCTTTCGTTTCTTTTTTTGTTCATCCACACTTTACAGTATTTTTAGTTTATTTTAATTTATTGTTAACATAAAATAGTTAATACATTTACTGGCACCTTTTGATCACAGGTGTCTTGATGCAATCCTGATAAGCATTCAATTCTTCAGCTCAGCAAATGCATTTGAAGTTTCACCAATATCTGAAACTCCACTGATCATAAATGCAAACTCTATAAGATCAAGGACTGCAAATATTGCATGTAGTCAAAGTGACCACTGGCATTGAAAACCGGCAAATACCTACTAATGAATAACTTGAAACATCAGCTCACTGAGTAGGGTCAAAATCATGAAAATTGACTTAACTCAATGACGTTTTTAACAAATAAAATGGTAATGAAACAAAAATGTAAATAGATGGTCTTATACAGAATAGTTCAGGCTTGAATTTAAAAAAAAGTCCGACAGAAAAAGTTAAAAACTGGAGGAGCTATGGCATTTCAAAGTCAAAAAATAGCCAAAAATGCCAAAATCGCATACATTTTCAACCATTTTTCATGTTCAACATTATTGGAGCATAGTGCGCCTAATATATGTTGCACAACTTGCTGAGATCTATCCAAAAAGGTACCATATGCCAGGATATATTTCGAATCCAGCGTGCCCAAGTACCCCTCCCAAAATGGCATCACCCGTATATAATAAGACTAGGTTGAGCTTCGCCGTCGCCTACGGCGACTATAAGGAAGCAGCTGCAGAAATTATTGATGACAAGAAGTTCAAATTGGTAATAGAAAGCCAGCTGCAGTAAGAAGTTTTACTACAATTTATTTGGCTTTCTCCAATGGTTTTTTGGAAACTTGGGAGGATTGGGTGAGGCTAAATAGGCCTGTAAAAGCATCCAGCATCCACCGCCCTACTTTGTTTACTTGAATATCCACTGAAACATTGGAGGATTGGGTGAGGCTAAATAGGCCTGCAAAAGCATCAGGCATCCACCGCCCTACTTTGCTTACTTGAATTATGAATATCCACTGAGAAATGGGAGGATTGGGTGAGCCTAAATATGCCTGCAAAAGCATCAGGCATCCACCGCCCTACTTTGCTTACTTAAATATCCACTGAAACATGGGAGGATTGGGTGAGGCTAAATAGGCCTGTAAAAGCATCCAGCATCCACCGCCCTACTTTGCTTACTTGAATATCCACTGAAACATAGGAGGATTGGGTGAGGCTAAATAGGTCTGCAAAAGCATCAGGCATCCACCGCCCTACTTTGCTTACTTGAATTTGAATATCCACTGAAAAATGGGAGGATTGGGTGAGCCTAAATATGCCTGCAAAAGCATCAGGCATCCACCGCCCTACTTTGCTTACTTAAATATCCACTGAAACACGGGAGGATTGGGTGAGGCTAAATAGGCTTGTAAAAGCATCCAGCATCCACCGCCCTACTTTGCTTACTTGAATATCCACTGAAACATGTGAGGATTGGGTGAGCCTAAATAGGCCTGCAAAAGCATCAAGCATCCACCGCCCTACCATGCTTACTTAAATATCCACTGAAACATGGGAGGATTGGGTGAGGCTAAATAGACCTGTAAAAGCATCCAGCATCCACCGCCCTACTTTGCTTACTTGAATATCCACTGAAACATGTGAGGATTGGGTGAGCCTAAATAGGCCTGCAAAAGCATCAAGCATCCACCGCCCTACCATGCTTACTTAAATATCCACTGAAACATGGGAGGATTGGGTGAGGCTAAATAGACCTGTAAAAGCATCCAGCATCCACCGCCCTACTTTGCTTACTTGAACATCCACTGAAACATTGGGGGATTGGGTGAGGCTAAATAGGCCTGCAAAAGCATCAGGCATCCACCGCCCTACTTTGCTTACTTGAAGAAGACAAATGGTTGGGGGGGCAATGGATTGGAGGAATATATTTGGGCTGCATGGGTAACGGCTGGGGGGCAATTTGGTGATAGAAGAAGCCAAATGGTTGGAGGGGGATTAGAGAAATTATTTGGGCTGCATGGGTCCCGCTACACGGGTGCTCAGCTTTTTTCATGCATTAGCCTCTTTTCTTGGTCTACCGACTCTTTTAGAAACTCCCACCCTGTGACCAAATTATAGCCACACCAAATGAGTGCAACAGCAAACACCTGGCTGTCCTCGAGGGACTTCAAAGATTAGGCAATCAATTCAACAAAGGTTAGATCGCCAAAGATGGATGCTGCTGAAAACTCTATGAAAGGATATGAATACTGAGTACAACCTTGCCACAATGAGTAGCTTCCCAAAACTGCGCAGTTGCAAAACATTGATAAAAGTCACATTTTCGATGTTTTAAGCACTTTCCCGTGATCGGTGCAAGCTGTTCCCCTCAAAATCGTGTTCCCCGACCCCAATTTACCCAAAAACACCTTCACCTCCTCACCAGAAGCTTCCCTCATGGCGCGCGAAATGCTCACTCACAAGACAGGCTCCTCTATTATATATATGGACTAGTATGGGGGCGTTTTTTTTTTTTTTTGTTGTTGTTGGTTGGTTGTTTTTTTTTTTTGTTGCTTTTTTTTTGTTGCGGGTTATTTTTTTTGGGTTTTTTTTTTTTATATCTTTGTTTTTTTTTTGTTGTTTTTTTTATTTATTTTTTTTTTTTTTTTTCTATAGTTAGATCAAGTTTGTGTGATGTTTGCTCTTTGTTGGATATTAGTTTTTCTTTTTATTCAAATTTATTTCAAAGGGAATTCAAATTTGCAACTGAGAAATTGTTCAAATGTTTGTTTAGTTTTCACTTTTATTATTTTCCTTTCCCTTTGATTCATATATTCTAACTATCTTTTGTTGCTATTTTCTATTGCATTAACTCTTTCGTTTCTTGCGAAGCATTTTAATTTTATCTATTTTTGGTTTTATGCCCTTGCTGTATATTGATATTTTTTGCACTTTTTAATGATTCTTTAATTTACACTTTAATTCAATGTCAAAGTATTAGTATATTTTGAGCTATACCATTATTTGACACTTTATTTTACTTTCTTCAATTCCACTTCATTCAATGGATTTATTTAATGCAAACACCAAGGAGATCTTGGCTAAAGGGACTTAGATAAGTGCATGATGGCGATACCTTTTGGTTTAGGCTGCATGTGTCTCACAACAGGGGAGCTCAGCTTTTTTCATGCAGTAGCCTTTTTTTGGTCTACCAACTGTTTTTGCAACTCCCACCCAGCAGCCAAAATTTAAAAGCCACACCAAATGAATGATAAAAAAATTCCATTTTTCGGGTCAAATAAATATCTGGGTTAAACAAAAATAAGAAAAATATCCATTTTTCGGGTCAAACAAACTTTAAAGCCAATTTAGAATTTGGGCTGCATGGGTCCCGCTACACGGGTGCTCAGCTTTTTTTATGCATCAGCCTCTTTTTTGGTCTTTTGACTCTTTTGAAAACCCACCCCACCTAGTTACAGCCACACCAAATGATTGCAACAGCAAACACCTGGCTGTCCTCAAGGGACTTCAAAGATTAGGCACCCCACCCGAGTGGGGTTAGGTTGCCAAATTGGGGAACTTGCATGAGATGAGAATGCATGAGAACTTCTTTATTGAATGCAATATCGCCCAATGGGGTAGCTGCACAAAACTGCGCAGATGTAAAACATTGAAAAAACTCGCATTTTTGATGTTTTGAGCACATTCCCGTGCTCAGATCCTTGCAGATTATTTCGAAATCGCATTCTACGCCCTCGATTTACCCAAAAATGTCTTTACTTTCCCTGCAGCTACTGTCCTGGGCCTGCGCCGAATGTCTGGTGGACAGACAAGGCCTAGCTTTCAGATTCTGGACTAGACCAGCAACTGCGTAGGCTTCGCCGGTAGAATCCTTGGGGGGGGGGGATTCTGGTCATAAGCCGGAGGGGGTGGGAGGGGGTTAAGAGACAAAGCATTGCGGAATTTTTTAGAATAAAAGAAAAGGGATAAAAATGGAAAAAGAAAAAGCAGGGTGTTGTAGGAAAACTTTTAACACATATACATGTAACTCACTTTTTTGTCTGTTGGGGTTGGATTTATGGGGATGGAGCATGGAGATGATGGTTTTGTGTTTTTATGGGGCAGGACGGTTGGAGATTTGGGGTTATGTTAAGCATGGAGACGATGGTTCGGGGTTTTTATGGGGCATGGCAGTTGGGGTTTTGGGGTTGGA
>JASANA010007944.1:0-38493 GCA_030248095.1 Ptycholaimellus sp. GST1_10 | reverse complement strand
CCCTGCCCCCACATATAGAGGAAGGAGGGAAAGAACATTGTCCATGATCTTCTTGGCGCCTTTGCGCTTGCTGGGGCTGATGTCCGAGGTGGAGGCCTTGGCGGAACTCTCGTCGTCCTCCTCCGAGCTGGCGGCCACCTTCACTCGCCGCTTCTTCTTCTCCGGCTCCTCCTCCCCCTTCTTCTTACCCGCCCTGCAACTGCCTCCATTGCATTGCCTGGGCTGGGCTGGGGACTAGGGCTGGTGTACCTGGTGGAGCGCTTCTTGGACTTGGCGGGTTCCTGGTCGGAGTCCTCCTGGGCAGCGTCGTCGGGGCCGCTGCTGGCGAGCTCCTCCAGGTCGCTCACCTCGGCGGAGAAGTCAGAGTCCTCCGAGTCGATGGCCAGCTTCACGCTGCAACTCAACAGCGTTTGGTGAAGAAGAAAGAGGTCTAGAGAGACCCACCGTTTGGATTTCGGCTTTTGTTCTTTGGGAGGGAGGACCTCTGGCTCTTCGTCGCTGGACGCGTCCATATCCTCCACCTCCACCACTGCGCCCAAAGCCTGCAACATTCTAGTCCTTAAATTTCGTAACATTCAATTTTGTAAACAAATACTATGCAAGCCTTTCAAATTACTTCCAGTTCATGGTAGACAGTGAGGAGGGACTGACCGCAGTTTTGCGCTTAGCTGCTGGAGTTTTGGATTCTTGAGGGTTGGAGGCGTCGTCGGAGGATTCCGAATTCTGCTTTCTGGCTCCTGGAATTCCAAATAATTGTTGCTCATTGTTGTGAATTGCGGCGTCTACGTTTGGAGGCGGAGAATACGCTTTTGTCCAGCTCTTCATCACTGCTGTAGCTAGGGTTGTCCAACTGAGAGGAGGGCGGCTCCACTTTTCCATCCTCCTGGCTTTCTTCATCCTCCCCCATTTCCTCCCGCCCCTCTTCCTCCTCGTCCAGCTTCAGCTCGTCCAATTCATTCTCCCCCTCCTCCTCCTCTTCCTCCCCCATCTTCAACCTCCACCTTACCTATCTCTTGCACAAAGAAGCCAATCCCACCTTGAGCGTCTCTTTGACCACCTTTTTGCTTTTCTTTGAAGAAGCCTCACTGTCTTTCGAGGGCGATGGTGTGACCTGAATGAGTGTGGAAGGATTAGTAGAGATTTAAGAGATACTATGGCTGGGTGACCTTTCCGGCGGAAGCGTTGATGCGGAGCTTGAATCCGGGGTTGCGTCCAGCCTTCTCCAGCGCCGCTAGTCCTTCGTCGTCGGAGTCGGGGGAGTCGGAGGAGGCGGAGTTTTTGGCGGCCTTCCTGGCCCGCTTCTTCTTCCCCTCACCTGTCCCAGAGTCCAGAGTCAGAGTGCTACAGCTTGGCAATGCGTTGAGTGACCATTGGTGTTGTTGGCAGAGGTTTGGGGCTCCGGCTCCTCTTCGTCGTCGCTGAATAGTCCGGCGTCATCCTCCTCTCCGCTCTCCTCTCCCTCCACACGGCCCGCTTCCTCGGCCTCAGCCGCCTTACCAGATGCTTCCCCATCCTCAACCATTCTTGATTCGGAGGGTATGCAAGAGATGGCTGGGGTAAACGTGAGTTGCTTTGAGGGGACTATCGCTGGGCTCAGAGGCGAGGCCTCTGTCAGGCTCTGCGGGCTCCATCTTCACTGCCTCAATCCTCTCGGCGTCTGTGTCTGAGTGGAGAGAATGGAGTAGAGTGCCTGGTTGGAGAGAGATTCGATGGAGTCGGAAGAGTCGGCGGCGTTCTCAGTCTGCGCAGACCAGCCGTTGTTCCCAGCCTCTTTGTCCTCCGGTAGCACCTCGATATCCGAATCGTTTCCTGTCAGTTCATTCATTCATTTGCCGCAACCATCTTCGAAGCGATATATCGATGTCAAGATTATCTTTTGACAGACATAGATGTTGATCGTTGATATATCTGCATCGTCAAGGACTTGTGCCTTGTAGAAAGTGAAGAAACCGAGTGCGGGATTGTAGGTGCAGGGAAGGTGTAGTTTTTTGGCGGCGATTCTCCTGTCCAAGTGGTCGCTGAGGGTGCGTAGGGTACGGCCGGTGGTGAGCAGCTGGTTGAAGGCCCCAGCCACCGCGTCGCCTGCTCCCTGCGTGCTCAAGGACCTGTCCCTGGTAGAAAGTGAAGAAACCGAGTGCGGGATCGTAGGTGCAGGGAAGGTGTAGTTTCTTGGCGGCGATCTTCCTGTCCAAGTGGTCGCTGAGGGTGCGTAGGGTACGGCCGGTGGTGAGCAGCTGGTTGAAGGCCCCAGCCACCGCGTCGCCTGCTCCCTGCGTGCTCAAGGACCTGTCCCTGGTAGAAAGTGAAGAAACCGAGTGCGGGATCGTAGGTGCAGGGAAGGTGTAGTTTCTTGGCGGCGATCTTCCTGTCCAAGTGGTCGCTGAGGGTGCGTAGGGTACGGCCGGTGGTGAGCAGCTGGTTGAAGGCCCCAGCCACCGCGTCGCCTGCTCCCTGCGTGCTCAAGGACCTGTCCCTGGTAGAAAGTGAAGAAACCGAGTGCGGGATCGTAGGTGCAGGGAAGGTGTGGTTTCTTGGCGGCGATCTTCCTGTCCAAGTGGTCGCTGAGGGTGCGTAGGGTACGGCCGGTGGTGAGCAGCTGGTTGAAGGCCCCAGCCACCGCGTCGCCTGCTCCCTGCGTGCTCAAGGACCTGTCCCTGGTAGAAAGTGAAGAAACCGAGTGCGGGATCGTAGGTGCAGGGAAGGTGTAGTTTCTTGGCGGCGATCTTCCTGTCCAAGTGGTCGCTGAGGGTGCGTAGGGTACGGCCGGTGGTGAGCAGCTGGTTGAAGGCCCCAGCCACCGCGTCGCCTGCTCCCTGCGTGCTCAAGGACCTGTCCCTGGTAGAAAGTGAAGAAACCGAGTGCGGGATCGTAGGTGCAGGGAAGGTGTAGTTTCTTGGCGGCGATCTTCCTGTCCAAGTGCTGTCCAAGTGGTCGCTGAGGGTGCGTAGGGTACGGCCGGTGGTGAGCAGCTGGTTGAAGGCCCCAGCCACCGCGTCGCCTGCTCCCTGCGTGCTCAAGGACCTGTCCCTGGTAGAAAGTGAAGAAACCGAGTGCGGGATCGTAGGTGCAGGGAAGGTGTAGTTTCTTGGCGGCGATCTTCCTGTCCAAGTGGTCGCTGAGGGTGCGTAGGGTACGGCCGGTGGTGAGCAGCTGGTTGAAGGCCCCAGCCACCGCGTCGCCTGCTCCCTGCGTGCTCAAGGACCTGTCCCTGGTAGAAAGTGAAGAAACCGAGTGCGGGATCGTAGGTGCAGGGAAGGTGTAGTTTCTTGGCGGCGATCTTCCTGTCCAAGTGGTCGCTGAGGGTGCGTAGGGTACGGCCGGTGGTGAGCAGCTGGTTGAAGGCCCCAGCCACCGCGTCGCCTGCTCCCTGCGTGCTCAAGGACCTGTCCCTGGTAGAAAGTGAAGAAACCGAGTGCGGGATCGTAGGTGCAGGGAAGGTGTAGTTTCTTGGCGGCGATCTTCCTGTCCAAGTGGTCGCTGAGGGTGCGTAGGGTACGGCCGGTGGTGAGCAGCTGGTTGAAGGCCCCAGCCACCGCGTCGCCTGCTCCCTGCGTGCTCAAGGACCTGTCCCTGGTAGAAAGTGAAGAAACCGAGTGCGGGATCGTAGGTGCAGGGAAGGTGTAGTTTCTTGGCGGCGATCTTCCTGTCCAAGTGGTCGCTGAGGGTGCGTAGGGTACGGCCGGTGGTGAGCAGCTGGTTGAAGGCCCCAGCCACCGCGTCGCCTGCTCCCTGCGTGCTCAAGGACCTGTCCCTGGTAGAAAGTGAAGAAACCGAGTGCGGGATCGTAGGTGCAGGGAAGGTGTAGTTTCTTGGCGGCGATCTTCCTGTCCAAGTGGTCGCTGAGGGTGCGTAGGGTACGGCCGGTGGTGAGCAGCTGGTTGAAGGCCCCAGCAACCGCGTCGCCTGCTCCCTGCGTGCTCAAGGACCTGTCCCTGGTAGAAAGTGAAGAAACCGAGTGCGGGATCGTAGGTGCAGGGAAGGTGTAGTTTCTTGGCGGCGATCTTCCTGTCCAAGTGGTCGCTGAGGGTGCGTAGGGTACGGCCGGTGGTGAGCAGCTGGTTGAAGGCCCCAGCCACCGCCGTCGCCTGCTCCCTGCGTGAACTCCCGCTCTCTACTCGCTCTCCCGTATACTCCAACTGCAACTTCAATATCATCACCGCATCAACCAATAACATGCGAGTAGCTCTCTGCATTCACGCAATCATTCAAAGCATGAATGGGAAGAGATGAAACGTCGGTGAGTATCTTGGCGGCGGTGTTGACGATTTTAGCACTGCGCTCGAGGATCTCCCGCAATGCCTGCACCGCAGAGCTCGGCTCCATCCTTTCTCTTCCTCCTTCTTCACCCTTCCTCAAACCTCCGTCTATCCCTGCCACTCCTCTCACGCTCATCTCTCCAATCATACCACCTACTACAGCAAACGCAATGGCCTCAATTAACAGCGAGACAAGCAGGGTAGAGAAGGTCCAGCACCGCAGTGTGGAGCAGTGGAGGAGGGAGCAGTGGAGGAGAGAGCAGTGGAGGTGGGATTGCAGTGGAGGAGGGAATGTAGAGCGGGTGGGGGCTTGTGAGCGGGCGGGTGCTAAAAGGAGGTTGGCTGAGGTGGTGTTGGCTGGTCGGGTGTGTAGACGTAGAGGGGGAGTGGCATGCAGACAGGGCCTGAGGATAAAAAGGGGGTGAAAAAGTGGACGGAGGCGGTTGAGAGAGGCCGGAGCGCGGGGACGGCGGGCGGGCGGAGAGAGCTCCCAGCTCCTTTTTCATCCCTCCCTGCCTACGCTCGCCCGCACCGGACATCCCAGCCTGCGCATCAATCCACCCTACGGTCACCGATATCGATTTTTTACTCTTATCGGATTCGGTATGAGGGTGGAGAGCGGGTGGAGGACAGGTGGTTGGTGAGGCCGAAGAAGCTCCGGTGCCCTGCCTTCCAGTCCTACAGCCATTCTGAGTCGCCGAGCGTTTGACTTCCGCGCGCCCTGCCTGATTCTACAGGGCTGCTTCCCCTGTTCTCCTTCCATCGCTATCCGCATATGCCAATGCGAACCAGAAACCAAAAAATTGGCGATGGCTCAACCAACATCAAAACTGGGAAATTTCAATTAAAGAAAATAATATGGGGAACATAAAATTTGTGCTCTCAGAGTTTCATGACAACTGCAATAAAGCTTTTAGCACGGCGAAAAGGTGCCTTGGTTTCTCCAACAATATCGGTAAACATTTTGCTTAGGGTATTTTTAAACCTAATTCCTTAAGGTGAAAAACAGTCAGCTGTGCAGTAATAATGATGAAACGACAACAAAAGATGAAGTGACAGCAAAAGATAAGAAATTATCGCAAGAAAATGTAGAATTTATTTTTATGAATCCAGGTAATTGAATGAATTTTGACGCTATTAACCAACTACCGGGGGGGTACGAAGTCTTCATCCGATACCTAATGGAAGTTTACTCAGGATTGGGTGCACATATTTTGATCTAACTTAGCCATAAGTTAGGTATAATTATCATTTATATTGTCCTAAAACGGCAGGCAATTCCAATAATTTTTGCCGTGGCAATCAAAATTGTAAAATCACTCCATTTTGGAAAACTTAAATCCCATGCATAAACATGCAGTTTGTACCAAATTTTCAAATCAGTGCTGTGCGCTCAATAATGAATATTTTTACACAAGGTTATAGGAACACAGTGTCCCCTATTGGGAGTATCTCAACCAGTTTTCATCGCTTTTTGATTAAACTGTCCTGAGCTACTGACTGGCATATCAAAATCGGATGAAGACTTCGTACCCCCCCGGTATGAAAGCAAAATTTAACGATGAGATTAAATGCTTACTGAATAATTGAAAAATTTTTGAAAGATGGAGCTGAAATAAGCATAATTCATTTATCATTCATTGTGCTTTATGTAATATAGCATTACCTTTCAGGAAAAAAAAAGTTTGTCCCAATCCGTTGAGAATTCGCCCGTGGACAGCATTTCCAGAAATATATACACATATATATATATATATATATATATATATATATGAGGACAAAAGTTGAGTAACCTCTATAGACCGCAGAGCGGCCCTTCGGGCCGCTCCGCGGTCAAAAATTCTTGATTTATAGTCAACAACCTGAAATCTTAATGTTTCAAAAATTCGAACATCCATAAAACACTGGTTTTTCAATAAAATCAGCTCAATTTTGGCAGGTACGTATCAACCATGCGAATTGAAAATTTTGTAACGTAGCTAGAGGTTATTACTTGAACTGGAACAAAAGCCGCGCATCTTGGCGATAGCCGATAATACCTTGTTTTATAAAATAAGTATCAAAATTTATAAACTCATATCAGAAATCCAAACTACAACAATGGTAATAATTATGCTGCTTGGATTGTCATTGGTACTATGCATTGGAGGCACCAGCGAAAGCTTAGCAGCAGAGCCAGCTCCATTCCATCTTGCAAATTTTACCCAGCAATTCAATTCCTCTTTCAACCTTAGTCCCACTTTCAACCTCAAACAAATAAATTACCCTACAATTACTGAATACATTTCATGCTATGTTGGTTTGCGGAAAGTTGTCCTGTTACTTCAAAAAAAAGAGCTGGGTATATGCAGGCGATGCGGCTTTGTACTGGTTCACAAATCCAATGGGAGCGATGAAGGCATCCTTTCCTACAGCATCCTCTTTTTTTGCGACAAAGCCAAGCTCCCCTCTGGCTACAGCATTCCACTGCATCCCCAGTCTACTCAGCCCCTCTATCAACAACTTTGCAGCAATAAAAACTACTGCATCAAAGAGCAAGTGAAAGCTAAAATGCCGGATGATATCGGACAAGCAATCCCAGCTCTACGGGCTTGGCATTACATTCAGGGTATTTCGTGTCACCTTGGATCCTACCTGAACCATATAATGCTGAAAAGATGTCGCTTCTGTTCAGCAGCTCTGGTGCGCAAGGAAAGAGGGCGTGAGGAGGATGTGAAGTCCTACGACCTGCTGGGCTATTGCAGTGATCGGCTTCGGCTACCACCTGGCTACTCCCTTGTCCTTCAGCCTGGCAACAGCAAACGCCCACTTTTCGATCAGCGATGCGGCACTTATTCCTGCTTCAAGGATTTCGAAAAAGAGCTTCGACGCAAAGCTGAACCCTTTCTACCCCTGCTACAAAACTGGCCCCTGAACGTAAGTTGCTTTCTTGGTCTGGTTCAAAAGAAAGAAGACAAAATAGTGAAGAATTGCAATAGCTGTGGTGCAAGGCTTGTTGTCCACGAAAACATAAACGAGACGCAATTTGCAGGCTACGATATCTTTCGCTATTGCAACAGTGAAATGCCAGGAGCGCCACCGAAAATTCCAGAGCATTATGAAGCAGAGAAATACATGTTTCCTGAGAGCTTCGCATTTGATCCCCAGTGCAAGGAAGATGGCTGCAATCTCTGGCACAGAGCCCTGCCCGAAGTTGTGACCAATGATTTTGAGGATTTACGTGGATGGCCCGGTTTCGCTTCTTCCATCACAACCATCACAACACCCGTGACCTCTACTGCTAGTCTTTCTCACTCCTATTCCACCACAACACACCCACATAATACCACCACAGAAACCTATGTCCATAAGGCCACGCTTCATGCCGATCCAATTCATTCAAAGTCTAAATCATGGGTACTTGCGAGCTGTTTAATGGGAATGGCAATGATTTGTATTTGTTAATTGTCGATTTATATTATAATGTTTTTTTCTCATTATCCCCCCATAATTTGCTTTTTTAGATTAATGCTTATGGAATAAACTTCGTTTAACATTTTTCATGATCAATAAAGTGTGTTTGGTAAAGTATGTTGGAGTTTTAATTTTCGTTTCATGAAATCAAAAACTGATAATTTTATGTTGCTAAATCTTTGACAATCTGCAGGACAAAGATAAAACATTTGCACTGGCACTGGCAACCTGGCCGAATTCGTTGCCCAGCAAATCGCCAACCGTCAGCTGCCCAAACGACTCCTCCTCCTCAACACTCACAACCACGACCATGTCTCGGCCAACTACCAGTTCCAGCAACCTTAGTTCTGTCACTTCTTTCTGTCGCTTTTCTTAAGATCGTGGAACTTGTGGCATTGTTTCGATATCAAACGTCAATCATCTAGTCCCTTTTTCTAGTGCTGCACATGACTCTATGGCTGATATTTTACAAAATTTTTCAATTCATATTGGTAATTATTTTTGGATAAAATTTCAATCAGCATGAATTCTCGTGTCCATTGTAATTATGCAAAACAGCCAGGGGGTAGGGTGGCGAAGGAGCACACACAGCTCGGCCATCTGTTCTACTTCTTCCGCTTTTCCATTGCACACAGAAGCATTGCGCCCTCTCGCCCCCATCAGCCTTTCGTTTTCATTTGCTGGCAACTAAATGTTCATTTTAGCAATCCCATGTGCCAGGAGCCTGTTCCTTGGTCATCGGAGCCTGTTCCTTGGCCTCTGCCTGCAACAACGACAAATCGACCTCAAAGACGCGAAGTTGACTCAGCCGAAAAACAAGAGGAAGAGGCCGCTCTAAATGCTAGGGGGGAGTCGTCGTGCAAAGTACATTGCAGGGGATGAAAGACGAACCATTTCGAACTGGCTGAAGAACTTTTTTAGCTTGAAAGTGGGAAGTTTTAGAAATTTATCGATCATCAGCTGTCCGGTGAAGCTAAAGCTCCATTGCCATTGCCAGATCACTTGCAGCGAACGGTGACCGTCGGCGCCATCGATGACTCAGTCCCAGACTCCTTCAAACTTCAGCTTAAAGCCAAACAGTCGCACCTGCACAAAAGCGATTCAATCCTCGTAGAGGCCTGGGTCAAGGTTCACTTCTTCATCAAACATTGCCATCAATACCTGAGATCCGTACTTGTCTGTGGGTCAAATGGTAGGGATGGGGCGCCCACGTGCGTCCGAAGGGAGGGGGCGCCCTCCTTGCCTTTGCCTACGTAGTACCGTGGGGGGGGGGGGTGATTTATGCGTAAACCTAATTCAATCAACTACTACTCAAGAACTACTCAATATTTTTTGACGGACGGACGGACGGACGGACGGACGGACGGACGGACGGACGGACGGACGGACGGACGGACGGACAGACGGACGGACGGACGGACGGACGGACGGACGGACGGACGGACGGACGGACGGACGGACGGACGGACGGACGGACGGACGGACGGACGGACGGACGGACGGACGGACGGACGGACGGACGGACGGACGGACGGACGGACGGACGGACGGACGGACGGACGGACGGACGGACGGACGGACGGACGGACGGACGGACGGACGGACGGACGGACGGACGGACGGACGGACGGACGGACGGACGGACGGACGGACGGACGGACGGACGGACGGACGGACGGACGGACGGACGGACGGACGGACGGACGGACGGACGGACGGACGGACGGACGGACGGACGGACGGACGGACGGACGGAGTATCAAAAAATAGGTATATAACCCTCAAAACTTACTATAAAGTACAGTTGATTGCTACATTAGCAATAAACGAAGCTAATTTAGGCCAAGAAGGGATAAAAATTGCCAAAAATTGGACAATTTTTGGCAGAAAATTTTTCATTTTTAGGGTCAGCCAGATGAAAAATTTTGGCTTGGCAGACGTGGTACGTCTGGCGCCCCCCCGCCCCCCCTCTACCCCAAAGATTCCCCTGACGTGGGTACGTCTGGCGCCCCCCCGCCCCCCCAAAACGCAAAATTTTGACCTATGACGTGGTACGTGTGTGCGCCCCCCCCGCCCCCCCCGCCCCCCCCTTTATACATCTATGGTTTGAGAGCCAGCGGCCTGAAAGAAGCGGAGACGTTGACCATCTTCGACCACGCTAACATCGTCAAACTCCTTGCATCGTTGGACGGAGGTGAGGAGAGAAAGGAAGCAGCGGGCGGCGAGGAGGAGAGCGGAGGAACGGGGAACTATGCCATATTCCTGGAGCGGGGAGCGGGCAACCTCCAGCACCTCCTGACCAAGGTGAACACCAAGTTGGAGGAAGAGGAGCTTCGGTACGTGGCCGCCTGCATCCTGGCCCCGCTACGCCTCATCCAAACCATCAACGGTCAGCACGCCGACGTGCAGGCGAAGAACTGCATCTGCTTCACGAGTGGCGCGATCAAGTTGATCGATTTTGAAAACTGGGCTTCACCACGCACCTCGAACACCGACATACAGAACGCAGGCCGAGTCTTGGTGCATCTCTTCTCGGGGGAAGATACGACGGACTTGCGCCGACAGCAGAAGGCGCTGCTCAGCCGACAAGCCAGCCATGCCTTCTACACAGCAGTGACCAGTCTCCACGACATGGAGTCCCTACTCGTCGACCTCAGTGACTCGCCCCTTCTGCGCTGGTTGGGAGACCTCTCCATCGAGTCCCCGGTGAGCCACAAGTTCACCACGCACCTCGAACACCTACATACAGAAGGCAGGCCGAGTCTTGGTGCACCTCTTCTCGGGGGAAGATACGATGGACTTGCGCCGACAGCAGAAGGCGCTGCTCAGCCGACAAGCCAGCCATGCCTTCTACACAGCAGTGACCAGTCTCCACGACATGGAGTCCCTACTCGTCGACCTCAGTGACTCGCCCCTTCTGCGCTGGTTGGGAGACCTCTCCATCGAGTCCCCGGTGAGCCACAAGTTCGCCCCCAAAACCTTGATCCAGAAGATCAAGAAGCTTCCCCACTAAATTTTCTCTAGTTGAATTGCCGTCATTCGTCATTGATAATCAACTTTGCCTCTAATATTTTCTGTGCTTGTCCTGAAAAAAGTAGTCGAGAAGTGAAGACCACCATAAAGTCGTCACCTATGATGCACAGACTGCATTAGCAGCACAAAGCATCTACATTTTCGTTTTTACCTCAAATTTATCTCTATATCATCTGTCTCCAGTAAAGTCGGGTGTATCACAACACAAGTATCCATGACTGCAACGCAACGGTCAATGCAACTTTTAGGTCTGATCACGAAGTTTTTTATTTGATGCCAATTCAAGTCCGAAATTCGTTATACGAGAAAAATTAATAAAAAACTCTAATTTTGCTACCAGTAAATTTGCATGACTATCTTTACCGGAATATTGATTTTATTGTGACTCGCCATTACATTTATTTTCAATTCCCGCCTTAAAAAAGGGGTTAAGAAAACGTTGGGTCTCGGCCCTTGGCTCTTTCTTCCTTTTCTCACAAAATGCGTCTTATAAAAGACAAGCTAACAGAAAAACCACTGAATCGGAGATTCACCATTTCAGCAATTGTCCTGACCTGCTTCTGACTACATCCATGAAAAGCATGAGCGAAGGATTGAGGCAGAGGAAGTGGCAGCCATTGCTGCGAAGTCGAGCTACTCCAAAGAGGCATTCAACAACATGTGTCCCACTCGGTCCCGCCGACGAGGACTACCTTCTCGTCTTTCCCACTCAGTCCTCTGAGGCCTCCTGCCATGAGAGGAGTGTAATGGAGTTGAGGTGTTGCACAGTGCGGGGCACACGCCGGACTCCCTCTGCTTCTACTGCCCGGTGGGACGATGCCTATTTGTTGCTGACGTCCTTTACACCAACACCGCCATTCTTGCCGCCTCCGTCAAGTCCAGTGTATCTGCTTTCGGTCCTCTTCTGACTACATCCATGAAAAGCATGAGCGAAGGATTGAGGCAGAGGAAGTGGCAGCCATTGCTGCGAAGTCGAGCTACTCCAAAGAGGCATTCAACAACATGTGTCCCACTCGGTCCCGCCGACGAGGACTACCTTCTCGTCTTTCCCACTCAGTCCTCTGAGGCCTCCTGCCATGAGAGGAGTGTAATGGAGTTGAGGTGTTGCACAGTGCGGGGCACACGCCGGACTCCCTCTGCTTCTACTGCCCGGTGGGACGATGCCTATTTGTTGCTGACGTCCTTTACACCAACACCGCCATTCTTGCCGCCTCCGTCAAGTCCAGTGTATCTGCTTTCGGTCCTCTTCTGACTACATCCATGAAAAGCATGAGCGAAGGATTGAGGCAGAGGAAGTGGCAGCCATTGCTGCGAAGTCGAGCTACTCCAAAGAGGCATTCAACAACATGTGTCCCACTCGGTCCCGCCGACGAGGACTACCTTCTCGTCTTTCCCACTCAGTCCTCTGAGGCCTCCTGCCATGAGAGGAGTGTAATGGAGTTGAGGTGTTGCACAGTGCGGGGCACACGCCGGACTCCCTCTGCTTCTACTGCCCGGTGGGACGATGCCTATTTGTTGCTGACGTCCTTTACACCAACACCGCCATTCTTGCCGCCTCCGTCAAGTCCAGTGTATCTGCTTTCGGTCCTCTTCTGACTACATCCATGAAAAGCATGAGCGAAGGATTGAGGCAGAGGAAGTGGCAGCCATTGCTGCGAAGTCGAGCTACTCCAAAGAGGCATTCAACAACATGTGTCCCACTCGGTCCCTCCGACGAGGACTACCTTCTCGTCTTTCCCACTCAGTCCTCTGAGGCCTCCTGCCATGAGAGGAGTGTAATGGAGTTGAGATGTTGCACAGTGCGGGGCACACGCCGGACTCCCTCTGCTTCTACTGCCCGGTGGGACGATGCCTATTTGTTGCTGACGTCCTTTACACCAACGCCGCCATTCTTGCCGCCTCCGTCAAGTCCAGTGTATCTGCTTTCGGTCCTCTTCTGACTACATCCATGAAAAGCATGAGCGAAGGATTGAGGCAGAGGAAGTGGCAGCCATTGCTGCGAAGTCGAGCTACTCCAAAGAGGCATTCAACAACATGTGTCCCACTCGGTCCCGCCGACGAGGACTACCTTCTCGTCTTTCCCACTCAGTCCTCTGAGGCCTCCTGCCATGAGAGGAGTGTAATGGAGTTGAGGTGTTGCACAGTGCGGGGCACACGCCGGACTCCCTCTGCTTCTACTGCCCGGTGGGACGATGCCTATTTGTTGCTGACGTCCTTTACACCAACACCGCCATTCTTGCCGCCTCCGTCAAGTCCAGTGTATCTGCTTTTGGTCCTCTTCTGACTACATCCATGAAAAGCATGAGCGAAGGATTGAGGCAGAGGAAGTGGCAGCCATTGCTGCGAAGTCGAGCTACTCCAAAGAGGCATTCAACAACATGTGTCCCACTCGGTCCCGCCGACGAGGACTACCTTCTCGTCTTTCCCACTCAGTCCTCTGAGGCCTCCTGCCATGAGAGGAGTGTAATGGAGTTGAGGTGTTGCACAGTGCGGGGCACACGCCGGACTCCCTCTGCTTCTACTGCCCGGTGGGACGATGCCTATTTGTTGCTGACGTCCTTTACACCAACGCCGCCATTCTTGCCGCCTCCGTCAAGTCCAGTGTATCTGCTTTGGTCCTCTTCTGACTACATCCATGAAAAGCATGAGCGAAGGATTGAGGCAGAGGAAGTGGCAGCCATTGCTGCGAAGTCGAGCTACTCCAAAGAGGCATTCAACAACATGTGTCCCACTCGGTCCCGCCGACGAGGACTACCTTCTCGTCTTTCCCACTCAGTCCTCTGAGGCCTCCTGCCATGAGAGGAGTGTAATGGAGTTGAGGTGTTGCACAGTGCGGGGCACACGCCGGACTCCCTCTGCTTCTACTGCCCGGTGGGATGATGCCTATTTGTTGCTGACATCCTTTACACCAACGCCGCCATTCTTGCCGCCTCCGTCAAGTCCAGTGTATCTGCTTTCGGTCCTCTTCTGACTACATCCATGAAAAGCATGAGCGAAGGATTGAGGCAGAAGAAGTGGCAGCCATTGCTGCGAAGTCGAGCTACTCCAAAGAGGCATTCAACAACATGTGTCCCACTTGGTCCCGCCGACGAGGACTACCTTCTCGTCTTTCCCACTCAGTCCTCTGAGGCCTCCTGCCATGAGAGGAGTGTAATGGAGTTGAGGTGTTGCACAGTGCGGGGCACACGCCGGACTCCCTCTGCTTCTACTGCCCGGTGGGACGATGCCTATTTGTTGCTGACGTCCTTTACACCAACGCCGCCATTCTTGCCGCCTCCGTCAAGTCCAGTGTATCTGCTTTCGGTCCTCTTCTGACTACATCCATGAAAAGCATGAGCGAAGGATTGAGGCAGAGGAAGTGGCAGCCATTGCTGCGAAGTCGAGCTACTCCAAAGAGGCATTCAACAACATGTGTCCCACTCGGTCCCGCCGACGAGGACTACTTTCTCGTCTTTCCCACTCAGTCCTCTGAGGCCTCCTGCCATGAGAGGAGTGTAATGGAGTTGAGGTGTTGCACAGTGCGGGGCACACGCCGGACTCCCTCCCTCTTCTTCTTTTGCCCGGTGGGACGATGCCTATTTGTTGCTGACGTCCTTTACACCAACGCCGCCATTCTTGCCGCCTCCGTCAAGTCCAGTGTATCTGCTTTCGGTCCTCTTCTGACTACATCCATGAAAAGCATGAGCGAAGGATTGAGGCAGAGGAAGTGGCAGCCATTGCTGCGAAGTCGAGCTACTCCAAAGAGGCATTCAACAACATGTGTCCCACTCGGTCCCGCCGACGAGGACTACTTTCTCGTCTTTCCCACTCAGTCCTCTGAGGCCTCCTGCCATGAGAGGAGTGTAATGGAGTTGAGGTGTTGCACAGTGCGGGGCACACGCCGGACTCCCTCTGCTTCTACTGCCCGGTGGGACGATGCCTATTTGTTGCTGACGTCCTTTACACCAACACCGCCATTCTTGCCGCCTCCGTCAAGTCCAGTGTATCTGCTTTTGGTCCTCTTCTGACTACATCCATGAAAAGCATGAGCGAAGGATTGAGGCAGAGGAAGTGGCAGCCATTGCTGCGAAGTCGAGCTACTCCAAAGAGGCATTCAACAACATGTGTCCCACTCGGTCCCGCCGACGAGGACTACCTTCTCGTCTTTCCCACTCAGTCCTCTGAGGCCTCCTGCCATGAGAGGAGTGTAATGGAGTTGAGGTGTTGCACAGTGCGGGGCACACGCCGGACTCCCTCTGCTTCTACTGCCCGGTGGGACGATGCCTATTTGTTGCTGACGTCCTTTACACCAACGCCGCCATTCTTGCCGCCTCCGTCAAGTCCAGTGTATCTGCTTTTGGTCCTCTTCTGACTACATCCATGAAAAGCATGAGCGAAGGATTGAGGCAGAGGAAGTGGCAGCCATTGCTGCGAAGTCGAGCTACTCCAAAGAGGCATTCAACAACATGTGTCCCACTCGGTCCCGCCGACGAGGACTACCTTCTCGTCTTTCCCACTCAGTCCTCTGAGGCCTCCTGCCATGAGAGGAGTGTAATGGAGTTGAGGTGTTGCACAGTGCGGGGCACACGCCGGACTCCCTCTGCTTCTACTGCCCGGTGGGACGATGCCTATTTGTTGCTGACGTCCTTTACACCAACGCCGCCATTCTTGCCGCCTCCGTCAAGTCCAGTGTATCTGCTTTCGGTCCTCTTCTGACTACATCCATGAAAAGCATGAGCAAAGGATTGAGGCAGAGGAAGTGGCAGCCATTGCTGCGAAGTCGAGCTACTCCAAAGAGGCATTCAACAACATGTGTCCCACTCGGTCCCGCCGACGAGGACTACCTTCTCGTCTTTCCCACTCAGTCCTCTGAGGCCTCCTGCCATGAGAGGAGTGTAATGGAGTTGAGGTGTTGCACAGTGCGGGGCACACGCCGGACTCCCTCTGCTTCTACTGCCCGGTGGGACGATGCCTATTTGTTGCTGACGTCCTTTACACCAACGCCGCCATTCTTGCCGCCTCCGTCAAGTCCAGTGTATCTGCTTTCGGTCCTCTTCTGACTACATCCATGAAAAGCATGAGCGAAGGATTGAGGCAGAGGAAGTGGCAGCCATTGCTGCGAAGTCGAGCTACTCCAAAGAGGCATTCAACAACATGTGTCCCACTCGGTCCCGCCGACGAGGACTACCTTCTCGTCTTTCCCACTCAGTCCTCTGAGGCCTCCTGCCATGAGAGGAGTGTAATGGAGTTGAGGTGTTGCACAGTGCGGGGCACACGCCGGACTCCCTCCCTCTTCTTCTTTTGCCCGGTGGGACGATGCCTATTTGTTGCTGACGTCCTTTACACCAACGCCGCCATTCTTGCCGCCTCCGTCAAGTCCAGTGTATCTGCTTTCGGTCCTCTTCTGACTACATCCATGAAAAGCATGAGCGAAGGATTGAGGCAGAGGAAGTGGCAGCCATTGCTGCGAAGTCGAGCTACTCCAAAGAGGCATTCAACAACATGTGTCCCACTCGGTCCCGCCGACGAGGACTACCTTCTCGTCTTTCCCACTCAGTCCTCTGAGGCCTCCTGCCATGAGAGGAGTGTAATGGAGTTGAGGTGTTGCACAGTGCGGGGCACACGCCGGACTCCCTCCCTCTTCTTCTTTTGCCCGGTGGGACGATGCCTATTTGTTGCTGACGTCCTTTACACCAACGCCGCCATTCTTGCCGCCTCCGTCAAGTCCAGTGTATCTGCTTTCGGTCCTCTTCTGACTACATCCATGAAAAGCATGAGCGAAGGATTGAGGCAGAGGAAGTGGCAGCCATTGCTGCGAAGTCGAGCTACTCCAAAGAGGCATTCAACAACATGTGTCCCACTCGGTCCCGCCGACGAGGACTACCTTCTCGTCTTTCCCACTCAGTCCTCTGAGGCCTCCTGCCATGAGAGGAGTGTAATGGAGTTGAGGTGTTGCACAGTGCGGGGCACACGCCAGAGTCCCTCTGCTTCTACTGCCCGGTGGGACGATGCCTCTTTGTTGCTGACGTCCTTTACACCAACGCCGCCATTCTTGCCGCCTCCGTCAAGTCCAGTGTATCTGCTTTCGGTACTCTTCTCATTTTTGTCATTTACTATCAAGATTCGGAGAAATTGATAGCGAAATCGGCGGAGCGATTGGCAATCTTCCTGGAGAGGGAGGAAAAGCGAGAAGGGATGATCTAGCTCAGCTGCGGCCACTACGACCAGGACCTTTTCTCCGACTACATGCGCTATTTGAATCGGTGAATCTGCCTTCTGCTCATTGCCTTCTGCTGTTGGAATGGAAGGGCTGAATGTTTCTGAGCGTCGTTGCGTCGGGTGAGTGTGCCGCGAACTCGGCTGCGAGTTCCTGGCTGGAGAAGCGCTACTTTTGGGGAGAGGGCAATTTGGCGCTCAGTGTGAACCGCCTCCCTTATCTATTCCCAATCATACGACCTTTCGTCAAACTCTTTGCTTCCATCCACGCTTTCCTCTTTGGAGAAACACCTCTTTGATAACCATGCTTTTTCTGTGCTCAGCGGAGTTTTGCATCCGCTGATGAATGAAAAAATCAATATGCAGTATATTGAAACTTTCGACAAAGAACCAAATCAAAATGCAGAAATATACTAAAAATATAGAAATTTTTTCTATTGCATCATAGGCGCCATGCGGTCAAAGTGTAGGCAAGTTTTTGATTTCATCTCGACAAGTCTCTGATTGTTCAAAAGTGGAATCCCGACATGCTGAATCCACCAGAATCTGTCTCTAAAAACAACTGGCTATTTTTATAGCACTAAGGTCATCTATTTTTTCATGTGACGCAGCTTTACATCAGTTAAAAAAATATTTAGGTGTCACCAGTAAACAACCAGAAAATAAAAATCCAGTACCGATAACATGTTTTGGCCGAAACATTTCGATTTCGCACAAAAACTGTTCCATCACATTTCGATATTTATTTAATGATTGTTTTCCTTGCACTGAGTTGGGCATTCTCGCCACATTAGATAGAAAAGCAACCGCAGATTATGCTAAAGCTGTACTGCTCATAATTAAAGTTTGAAGTAAGTAGGTAGGAAATGTTTGAAAAGCGTAATCTATAGTGATAATGCTGATTTGAAGTCAAGATTTGATTTGAAATGTTAAAAATGAGGCAAGGTTAGATTGATGCCAAGGTGGATAAGGGAGGAAGGGTGCAGGGAAGGGGCGTGGAAGAGACTGGTGTGGCGGGGGTTCATTGATGCCAGTGAGCAAGGCCATGTGTCAAAAGCGAGGCGCTCCTGCTGGGCGCAAGGGGTGGTCTTTTGTAATGCCCCTCTTTTCCCCTCCTCCATGCTCCTCCCTTCCTTTCTCCCCCCCCCCCACTCCACGCCCCTCCTGCCCTCGCCCCGATGCCCCCCACTGCCAATGCACATGCCCTCTCTGTATCCATCCCCACTGGGACTCCATTCCGCCTTCCCAATCGCTTCATTCCTTCTTTTGCATGCCGCACCCAGCATGATTTCCTAAGGTCAACAGAGATGCATTTCAGGTGTTTTCAATGAAGGCCTCTTATGTGGCTGGGCAAAGCGGAAAGGTGGGAGAGAGTGAGTAGATGAAAGTGGGAGGGAAAGAAGTGGTGGTGGGTTAGGAGGATGGGAGTGAGGGAGGAGATGAGGCATATGTGGAAGGTCATCGGATGCCAGGCATAGGAGAGGAGGGAGGGAGGGGGCAATGATGGGGAGAGGAGGGGGAATAGAGGGGAAGAGGCCTGTCCCAGAGTCCCCGTCCCTCCGTCCGTCCGGGAGCGTGTGCGAGGGAGGGAGAGGGGAGAAGGAAAGGAAGGGGGTTGGAGGCGTGCGCCTGTTTGGCAAAGAGGCTGGATTTGAAGGGGCGAGAGATTACGCTCCCTTTTCCTCTCCCCTCGCCTACACTGCTCTTCCCACAAGCAGACAAGACACCGCCTCATCTGTCACTACCTATCCTTCCGCCCCATTCCTTCGCAGCAGGTGCTTTTGGTTTCATTCGCTTTTCGTTTACTCATTTAGCGGCATTTGGATTCTGATGTCAGCAAAAGCATTTGGGGGCCAGATTGCACATGAAAAAGATAACATTTGCAAGAGCATTTCTGAGCAAATGAGTGCCGAAGGCCCGGCAGTCAATAGGGACAATGAAGTCTATGCCCTAAAATATGTCTGTCCAAACACACACGCACACTATTCAAACCCATGCCACTTTAGCCAGGAAATGTATTTATTTTTGGTTTAAGCTCATATGTGGCCATCGCTTGCATCGCAATCATAGATCTTCTAATATGAGGAAAGGGTGCTGTGAGGATTGGCGTTGGGACTGCCTTGGCCTCTTCCTTGTCTGCTCTGCCTGCCTCCTTGCCTCCTCTCTACTCCCTCCCTCTCCATCTCTACTACCCGTCTGCGCGGCGCGGCGTCTTAGTGGGTGCACTTTCACAATCCACCCCGCCCCTCCCTCCTCACCTCTGCCCCTTTCCCCTCCTCCTCCGCCTGCCTTACCCCAACCCACTCATCCCAACCCTCCCCCTTCGCGCCTAGTGTCACTCTAAACAAACCCCCAGCACCACCACCAATACCATCCCACCGCCACCACCAGCCCTCTCCTCCTCCCCCTTCTCTTCCCACTTCTCCTCCGCCCCCAGTCCCCTGCCCTCCCTCCCCCACACTGCCAGGATTGCCCACCACCTTCCTACCTACATTATCATGCACATCCACTGACTGCCGTTACCTATTCTATCGGCCCTTTCTATCCGCCTTCTCCCAACCCATTCCACCCCCTTTCCATTTTGCGTTCAACTCATTCCCTCACCCCCTCCATATCTGCTGGCAGCGCCATTGTTTGAATGGATTAGCCATGATGGAGGGAAGATGGTAGAGTGGATGGGGCTATGGTGGGTGGTCCTTGGTGGGTGGGCCAGGAGGGAGGCGTAGGGAAGCAGGGGAGCGGATCGAGCGCCATGAAATAGCCTCATATTTCCGCTTCTTGGCCAACCTATGGCTTTACCGTCCTACTCCAACACACACTCCCTTTTCTCCCAAAGCCCATCCCTCAAGGCCTCTCATAGACCGCACCATCTTCCCCCACACTTCCTCCTCCTCATTGAAACCAACTAAGGAAGAGCCTTTGTATTTCCTTGAATTCTTCATCCGCAGTTTCATTTCATTCTACCACCCACCGGCAGTGACTGAGCGTGGTGGAAAAGAAGAGGGGGAAAGGATTCAGCTTCTCTCGCCTCCACAGAGCACGAAAGGCGCTTGCTTCGCCTGTCTCCCCCGCGCTTTTTCACTCCCCCGCCTCTCCACTTCCTCCCCGCCTCGCCCCTTCCATTCCCTCCCCTCTCCTCTCCCCTCCTCTCTTTCCTCTCCTCCTTTCTCTCCCTGCCCACCCTACGCCTCTGCCCAGAAACCAACTCCAATCTCTCTGTCCTTCTTGTTCCCTTCTTCCATCCATCGTCCGTTTAGAAAAAAGGAGGAGCTGAGTAGTTGTTTGTAGGGATGTGTAGAAGTGGTTGGGGTGGTTGGAGGGGGCGAGAATGGTGAAGGGATGAGGAGTGGTGGGGAGTGGCGTCAGGGGTGGAAGGGGTAAGGGAGACCAGGTGTTGGTGGGGGTCAGACGTGTGGCGCAGTGGGAGGGGATTGGTTGTGTGGGGGGCTGATTCCTAGTGTGTTGGAGGGGGGAGGGTATGTGGGCTAGGGCGCGGGAAGGAAGCTGGCCATCCATTACTCAAATGTCTGCCTGCTTCAACAGTTACGGGCCTCTTTTTCCTGCTTCTTAGCAGCTTAGCTAATGAACGCCTCTTCCGGCTCCCTGCCCCTCTTCTCTGGCCTGCAGATGGGAGGAAGGAATGCGGGCTGAGCTGATGCTGGGCGTGAATGTGAAGGAAGGAGTGTGTGTGGCTCTTTTCAGGGAGGCCGCTCATCCGCTAACCCGACGTCCCGCTGGTCTTCACTCCACTCCCCTCTTCTTCTCTCCTCCTACCCTCTTCTTCTCTCCTCCTACCCTCACCTCCCCTCTTCATCCCTCCTCCCGCCCCCTCCTCTCATCCCAGCACTACATCGTCTTGCCTCCCTCGCCTACCCATTCACTACGGGTTTAGGGCCGCCTTCTTCCCTTTGTCCTTTCCTGCTTCCCTACCCTCGCCTTCCCTCTCCCCTCGCTTTCCCTCTCCCTCCATCCCTCACCCTCCCCTCTTTCCCCCTCCCTCCCCCTTTCCCTCTCTGGCCAGGCCTCACCGTTGGGCAGGCCCAGGCGGGTCATCTCTCATTCCCTTCTCGCTCTTTACCTGCCCTATCAATACGTGGCCATGAAACGGGGCGGTAGATAGTGAAGGCTGGCGGAGGGCATTGTGACAGTCTGTTTATGATTGTCCTCGTCTGATGATAGCAGGAGGAGGGAGGGAAGGGAGGGGGGCGAGTGCTGATGTGAATGCTTTTTGCTCTCGCGCCAGCCCCGCCCCCGCTTCTCCTCTCCCTCCTCTCTTTGCTCTAGCGCGCCTCCTTGATAGCGTCTGCCTTGGCCTCTCACTACCCTCAGCATACACAGCTACACCAACCGCAGCCACCACTGCGACTCCCCACTGAGCCTCACACCCTCCGGACCAGTTACCATTTTTTGCGCACACTCCTCCCCGCCCTTCTTTTACTGACCCCTGGGGATTCCTTTCGCGCTATCCTTTCTCTCTACTCTCCTTTCAACCATTCACAGCTTTACAATGAGCAGTTTGAAAGTTCAGAATGCTAGCCAAAGCCCAGATACTTTAGTTCTTTCTTGACTAGGTGTGAAAATAAGAGTTCATTTCTCATCCATTGCATGACCTGAGCCTTGCTCCTCTATCCTTCCTTGCCTCGACCGCGCGCACACACGCACACAGAACTCCGCCACACACAACTCCACTCCTCTCCTCTACGCTCCAGCACTCCACAGCTCAGCCCCACTCTCTTCCCCTCCCCTCCCCACATTTCCTCCTACTCCACTACACACCCCTCCTCCCACCACTCACCACCCTTCTCCTCCTCCTCCTCCTCCTACCACCCCTCTCTCCCCTCCCTCCTCCTCCCATCGCCCACTGCCTTTCCAATTTCCCAACCCACACCTTCCCCTATTGCCCAGACCTAGGAGGACACACCAATTTTGCCCGCCTTTTCCATTCCAGCTTCATTGTGCGCGCGATTTCAAGCGTTTTCAGTTCTTATGGAATTTGAGGGTGTTTGAAAGATGGATTGATATTGCAGAAGGGTGAGAAGTGTAATTGGCGAGCGCTGTGGGTGGAGCGGTGTTGGTTTGGGAGTGAGAGGGCTGGAGCTTGCCTCTCTCCTCTCCCCTCCCCTCCTCTCCCTTCCTCCCTCTGTGTGCATACACACACTCTCACTGCGGGCGCCCTGCCCTGCCCCTTCCCCTCCCTTCCCCACTCCGCTCTCCTCGCCGCCCCTTCAACCCCCTGTGTCGCGCCCTCCCCTCTCCACAACCCCCTACTTTCACTCTCCCAGCCCTCCTAGCTCAATCCCAGCACCGCCTAGACCCCCAGGCCCATCTACTGCCAGAACCCCGTCTACTCCCACCACTTCCCACTACTTCCCCTACTGCCACTACCTCCCCTACCTAAACCCAGCCTCTCATTCTCCACTCCGCCATGCTCAGTCCCCGGGGCGCCGCCGCGGAACCTGAGGAGGGCGAGATCCCCGACCTGGACTCCTCCGCTGACACCGGACGCCTCCTCATCGACGAGGCTCCTTCCGACGCCCTCCCTGCACCCTCAACCTCATCCGCCTCATCCTCCTCATCCTCTGCCTCCTCCATCTCTATCACCGCCAACACCAATCCTCCCAATTCCTCATCCACCAGCAACGCTGCCAGCAACAACCTTCCTCCGCCAACGCCTAACGTATCAGCTTCATTTTGCTTCCATGCTTGCTCGGTTTTGGATTGGAGGACTAGCGGAGGGTGTGGGGACAAGCTGGCTTTTGTGAGGTGGGGTGTGGAGGACTGGTGGCTGGGAGGAGAGAGGGCAGAGTAAAGAGGGCATTTTGGCCTGGTGGAAGGGTAGAGGAGGGGACGGGAGGGAAGGAGAGGACGAGGGAAGGAGGAGGGGAGAGAGGAGAGCCAGGGCTAATGTTCCCTCTGCGTCTCCTCCATTCCCCTTCTCTGCATACCGCCTTTTACTCTCTCTCTCTCCAACAGCTCTACTGCATCTCACTTGACCACCACTTTTCCGCATCCGCACCACCTTTCAACAATGCGTCTCCACCCACTTGCTCTTTACTAGCTTTTATGGGCCTTTTCTCCTACTTTGTGTACTGAGCTTATCAGTAGAGTGCCACAGTTCAGAAGCCCCATTTCCCTCTTTTACTTGAGAAGCAATGTGATCTGCCAATGTGCGGAATTCTTGGGATTAATTTGAGATGTATATAGGAGGCTTGGTGGGGGGAACGGTAGGCATTGGCGGCATGTTGCATGCAGGTGTAGCACGCGCGGGCTGGTGGAGAGAGAGATATGGGAGGGTGGGGGAATAGAGGAAGGACAGGCGTCAAATGAGGAAAGGAGCGCATCCTGCGAAGTCGATTCTTTTAGTGGAGAAGGGGAGTGAATAGGGGGGTGGGTGAGTAGGGGAGTGAGTAGGGAAAGGAGTGATTGGAGAAGCGGAATGAGGATTGAGGATGGTGGCAGAGGCTGGGGGTGGTGGGAAGTGGGAGGGGAGTGGAGAGTGGCGGGGTAAGGGCCTGTTGTTTAGCCTGGATAGCCCCATCTCAGCACCGGCGGTCAAACACACGCTTCTGGGGGTAAGTATGGGAGAAAAGGACTGTGGGGGGATGGAGGGAGGGAGGGACTGGGGGCAGAAGGGGGTTGGGGAAGGGGCTGTGTGTCTGTATGGTAGTGGTCTGGCTGGGGTGTGGGGGAGGGGGCGGCGTAGGAGGGAGGAGAGGGGAGGGGAGAAGTGAGCGGGAGTGAAACGCACACATCCGGCCCTCTTTGACAGCCAAGACAGTTGCCTTCAACCTCCTCCCAGCCACACCAGCACCATCCTCCACCCTCAGTCCTTGAATCTCTCGCCCACTGAAGCTTGTTTTGATAATGCTGCGGGCATCCTCATCACGCTGGTTATAGAGGGTAGGAGGAGAGGGTCCTGAGGGAGAGAGGAATGGGGGCTGAGGGGTGGTGGTAAGGGAGTGAAAGAGGGGGTGGAGGGGGGAGGGAGAAAGGGGGAAGGAGTGGAGAGGGAGAAGGGAAGCGAGGGCTCAAGTGCCTCATTTCCTATGGATAAGCCGGGGGCGATAATCCGGTTGTCACACGGCCATCCGCCAACCTCGACTCTTCGCCTCTCCTCTTTCCTTTTCTGTTCTGGCTTCTGGGAATCCCAGCTGCTCTCTACCTGCTCACTGCCTAATAGGCGCGCCTGGGGCTTAGTGGAAAAGTGCGGGAATATGCCGCAGATGTGGCCCATTTTTCATGGCTCTGATGAGTGGGTGAAGGAGGGAGGAGGGAAGGGGTAGGGAAGGGGGAGGGAAGGGGTAGAGGAGGGAGGTGGGGGTGTTGCAGTGAGGGCAGCGGGGGGCAGGACAGGACATGGAAAAGGGCAGAGCAGAAGGGGATGGGGGCAGGGCAGGGCGTAGGGAGGGTAGGCAGGAGAGGAGGGGAAGGGGCTAGAAAAGAGGCGGTAATAGAGAAGGCGGGGTGCGAGCTTCTTTTTCACCTTCCCTCCTGCCTCGCAGCTTGTCCCGGCCTTTTCATTAGCCGCCCGTTTGACAGGGCGTGGAGCAGAAGTGCTTGCGGCAAGAGGGAGGCAAGCAATGAGGCATAGTTGCAGAGGGAGGAGAAGGTGGAGGAGGGAGGCGGCGTGAAGGTGGAGGGCTGCGGGGAGGAGAATCTTCCGCCGCCCGCCAAGACGGCCAAGTCCGCCAAGAAGAAGCCCCACGCTACGGCCAACGCGGCGGACTCCACGCCCAATGCCAAGCGCAAACGCAAGGCTCATCCAGACCCTGCCAATCTCAACGCCATTGCCTCTGAGGTCAGCGCACCCCTTCTCTTCTTTCGATCCACTCAACTGCAGGGATGGACAAGGGATGAGGTGGGGGAATATGAAAGGCGTTATCGGATGAGTGCAGTAAAAGCTGGGGAAAGGTGAGGGCAGGATTACACGTCTGATTGACTTCACTAATCACCGCCCGCCGTCCAGTTTGGCCTCGTCTCTCCTCCCGTCTTCTTCCTTTCTCTATTTTGCCCCAGTAGCGGTGGCTAAACCAGACCGCTCGTGTGTTGCACCTGCCTCCTTTGCCCATTTGCACGTAGCATTCCCAGCCGCTCACATTAGGCGGCAAACGAGACAAAGTGGATAGGTGTGGAAAGAAGGGGTGGGATTAGGAGAGTGGGTTTGCGGGTGGCTAAGGCTGGGAACGGGGCGAGCGGCTCTGCCCAGCTCCAGTCCCCCCTCCTTTGTCTTGTTAGACTGGGGAAGCAGGCACTTGCTCTCTCCCCCTCTCCTGCTCGATATCCTGCGCCTGAGCACACAGAGCCATAAAGCCTCCTCTGGCTACTCCTGTCGTTAGCGGCATTGTAGTGGAGGGAGGGGAGGAGTGTTGCCGTGGGGCAGTAGGGAAAGGGAGAGGTGGGGTTAAGAAGAGGGACTGGTGGGATTGGCCTTTCCGTCCCGGTGTCTCGCCTCTTCCACATAATGGGTGGTGGAGTGTGTGCGTGTGTGTATGTGTGTATGCCTGGCGTGTGGGGGGAGGAACCAGAAGGGGAATTTTACGACCCCTTTTCATTGCCATTTGCTCGCCCCCTTTCGCCCGTCCCGTCCGCTTCCCTCCTGCCCTTTCAACAACTTCGCTCTTCTTCCGCACTTCTTCGCTCCCCTGTCTTGCCCCTTCCTCACATGCCGGCCGGGAGTGAGGGAGGGATCCAGGCTGCTCGTAATGGCTACACGAAGAGAGCGAAGGCTGGAGGAGGGAGGGCTGGTGAGGGGGCATAAGAGATAGGCTCCATCCATTTGCTGGGAGGGGGGAGTGCTGGAAAGGAAGCTGGTGGAAGGGTCAATTAGCCGTTGCCTCTCCCTCCCTCCCTCTCACTCACCCTCCCTCTCTCCCAGCCATAGACTATGCATTGGTCCTCAATATGCACTTCCCATCCCAGCCAGGCCAGGCCAGTGTAGCGTGTCAGTGAAATCTGATGATGAAGAAGGAAGGGATGGGGGGTGGCGAGGAAGAAGGCATAATTTATGGCCCTTTGCCGGGTTACTAACGCTGCGGCGGTCACCTTTTTTGCCCAGGGGAGAAGTGGGGTTGGGCTGGGGAGGAGGGCGAAGGGAAGGGAGGGATAGTTGGCTGGAGATAATGAGGCAGGCACATTCATCAGGTGACGGGGGGAGGGGAAGGGGTGTGGGGCGGGTGGAGTTGAAAAGAGAGGAGAGGAAGGGCGCTCTGCCATTTCACCGCAAGTGGAGACAGAGTGGAGACTCAAAGAGGCGGGAGTTTTGACAGGGGAGTGCTAATGAAGCAGTTGTGAGAGGATGGAGGAGGGCTGAGGCTATTCTCTGCTGAGGATGAAGGATTAGCTGACAGGAGGAGGAGAGCAAAAGCGCCCTCAAGCCGCTGCAAAAAGGAGGCGGCAGTACTTGTTGTGCTGGGCAAGCTTGGGAAGGCGGGGAAAAAGTGGGAGGAAAAAGGGGACAGGCGTCGCTAGGGCGAGACTTGGCGTCAAATCACATCTGTTGAGGGTGGTGGTGTAGGGTAGGGAGGGAGGAGAGAGGGAGTGAAAAGGAGCGAGGGAGGAGGAGGCCTGGTGCAATATCGTCTTACGCCCATCTTCCCTCTCAGCAGTGGCCTAGTGTCGGCAGGGCAGGGCAGGGCAGGAGGGAGTGGGGGAAGACAGGGCCCGGAGGTGCAATTAGGGATTCCCTTCTCCTTCGTTCCCTGCTCTCTCTTCCTCCCTTGCTCTCCCCAGGCGCCTTCTCCGCTGTCGCGCCCCTTTTGTGTCATTCAGGGACTTGAGAGCTCTGACCTCCCTCAATCCCCCTTCAAACCCCCTCCGCCCTCTCTACCCTTCACAAACCTTCACACGCCCCATTCCAACCCCCTCTTCTACCACTCATCTTGCGCAGTCAACATTCCCACTCATTTCCAGTCACCCTTTCAACATCCACGCACACTGAAGATTTGACGCAGGATAGTGATTGGGAAAAAATGAAAGTGTACCGAAAGCAAGGCAAAAGAATTCAATCACATAAGAATGGTAGAATTGCAGAAGGTGGAAAGACGAGAGAACGGAACTTGTGTCCGCACAATCTCCTCCGCCACAGAGAGCGAGCTACTCGGCCTAGCTGAGCCCGGTAGTTCCTGCCTCTGCTGCTCTATTCTCATGAGGCAGTGATTGATGAGGGAGGTATTTGTAGGGACTCCGCTGTGCTTGGAAGGCTGCGTCTTCCACGAGGACGCCAACGGCTTCCTCGTCATCAACGTCACCTGGCGCGGGAAGTCCTTTGTCGGCACTCTCCTCGACTCCTCCCGCCACGACTGGGCGCCCCCAAGGTGAGCCTCATTTCCTCTCTCCCATATGCTCCCCCTTTCTTTCTCAACCCCCCTCCGCTGCCTAGACCTGACACACAAAGGCCGCACGCGCATTTATCACACGGCATTTGAATGCCAATTGAGCGGCGGGCTGCCTCAGTAATCGGAACGCAGCGTGAAAGCCCATTCCGACCTTCAGCCTCCTTAATCTGCTGGGAAGGAGGGAGAGGGCGTGGGTGAATGGGGAAGGGCGAGGTTGGAGGGAGGGGTTAAAGGAGGGGCGCTGGAAGACAGGTTGAGTGACGGGTTGTTACGGCGTCCTTGGCCAGGGGAGGCGGCGATAAAAACGGGGACGAGCGAAGGGGCTCTTTTTTGCAACCTCAGCCCGCGCCCCCTTTTACTTTGCCTCCTATTTGCGCCTCTATTTGCGGTTGCGCTTGAGGGCCAATCTCATCCCCCACTACATCGCCAAACATCCCCATCCTCTCTCCTTCAAAGAATAATTCCATCACCTAATCAGAGAAGAAAGGGGAGAAGGCATGAAAGAAGAATTGGCGTTGAAGGGCGTGCGAATCGCCGGCTGGTGAGACGGAAGGTAAGTGGAAGGGGCGGGGCGGGAAACGCGGCGGAGGCGGGAACCAGCGAAGGCCGCCGCCCACGCCCTCCTCCACCTCCAAGTCTCGCAAGGCCTCCACCTCCAGGGACGTCGTCAACGCTTCCCCTCTCACCCTCCAGACCGACGAGGAGGCCTCCAACGATGCTGCCGCTGCCAACGCTCCCAAACCTGTTCCTTCACTTCCACCTCTCTCTGCCCCACTCCCATCATGGACACAGAGCCCTGTTGCAGAATGCACAGAGCCTGCTCCAGCCCTTGTCCCCGGTGCTGCTGGACTGTCCCTGCAAGCAGTGCCACAAGCAGTTCTATCACCCCGTCGCCCTCAAGTACCACCAAACCGCTGCTCACCCGCCCTACTTCCCGCCCAGGTTTCCTTCCCATCCACCTATTTCTCTTCCACTTTTTCATCCCTAGCCTCATTGGCAGTGATGAGAAGGCGCCGCCAGCCTCTGCCATGAACGGCTCCTTCCAGCCCATCAGCGCCCCTCAGCCCTCGTCCCCGGCCAAATTCTCCACCCCCAACGCCAAGATCAATGGGTTCCTTCACTTTCTTTACATGCATTTCATTGATCTTTTACCGAACCAGAGCTGATTTGAGGGAAGCAATAAAAATGGAGACCCCTGAAAGGGCTGCCTCTGCATCTGGATACTCTGACATCTCCGACGACGGAGCTTCTGCCTCCACTCTCCCCTCCGGCACTGCTACCTCCACCGCACCACCTCCTCAAAAGGCCATCAAGACCTCGCCACCCAAGGATCCTCCCAGTACACCCTCTCACCTCATCAAAGCTTCCATTCCTCTGTCTCATCCTCGTTCATTGCTTTCAGAGTCTCGCAAGAGCGAGGTGAAGGCTATGCGCAGCAATGGCTCTCACTCACCAGTGCTGGGGAAAGCTTCACCTGCACCCGGACTCACGCCTCTCCCTCACTCCGCCAATCCCATACCCGTCCTCGGCTCCGCTCCCGCCACCTCCTCCTTCCCCACAACCTCCTCCTACCCCATCACCTCCACCTTCCCCACCACCTCCTCCTTCCCTACCACCTCCACCCTGCCCACCACCCCCAAGTCATCCCTGAAGGACAAGCAGCAGGCCCAGCAGCCCATGCCCCATCCATCGCTCCTCTTCCCCGGCCTCAGCGGGCGCGACATGGGCCCCATGTTCTCCTCCCCCTCCTCCTCCACCCCGCCCGGCGCCGCCCTCTTCATGAACCCCGCCTACCACTTCCCCCGCCCCCCCGCCCCCTTCCCTTCGCCCCACCACAACCCCCAACAACCCCCTCAGCCCTTCCCTCCACCGCCCCACGGCTTCCCCCATCCTCACTCCATGGCCCACCACTCAGGTTCCATACTCCTTTACTCAGCTGTCCAGCTTAACTGATGTTGGTTGCAGCGATGATGATGGGACGCCCATCGAGCTCTGCCGGCTCTCCGCTGAGTAGGAAGTGAAGCGGCTCTCCCGTTCAAAAGAAAGAGAAAGTGAAGAAGAGGAAACTCCAACCTGCCCTGTGCCTTGCCTTGGCCATTTGTTCCATCCCTCCTTGTCTGTCACCTGTCCTGCTCTGCTCCCGTTGTCTGCTCTGCTGATATTGCGATAGGCGCATTTCCTGTCTGCTTCATAGCAAATGCAATTGCCTCATGCGCGTCCTGGATTGGCATCCTCGGGTCCTTCTATCTCATTTCTGCATCTCCTCCGCCTCCCTTGATTCTTCCTCCTCATTTTCACTAGATCTATTTTGGCTTCAAAAATCAAGCAAATGGACTCTGCAAGACTGCAACTGCAATATGCAAAAGCAACAAGGTGTTCTCGGCTGTTGCCAAGATGCGCGGCCTCACCTCAAGACACCCCCTAGATGAAAATTCATGGCAAAATTCAACCGATCTCAATGAAAAACCATGAATTATACATGTTCAAATTTTTGAAACATCAAGATTTTTGGTTTTTGATCATAAATCGAGTAATACTAAAAATTTCAATTTTTTCTCTCACCAGCTTCAAGATATTACTATCCCGGACGTACATTCCACAAATCAGCTAATTTCATTGAAAAACCATAGACTTATGCATGTTCAAATTTTCGAAACATCAAGATTTTGGGTTTTTGACAATAAATCAATAAAAAACAAATATTTCAAAAATTCCTTTTGCCAGCTTCAAAATATTACTTTGCCGGACGTACCTGCAAAAATTCAACAAATTTCATTGAAAAACCAGTGATTTATGATTTTTCGTATTTTGAAACATCAAAAAATTGAGTTTTGGGCGAAATTCAAAAAATTACGCCAAGCGCAAAAAATGGTCCCGAGGCACCGCCTAGGCGGACCTTCATGCAAAAAATCAGCCAATTTCGTTGAAAAACCGCGGAGTACGGGCCTGGGACACACATATATATATATACTAGTAATATGGGTCAGTGGCCACGCTTCGCGCGGCCACACTTTTCATTCTTTCACAGCAGATGAATTCTTTAGTTTCTTTTTATTTCTTTATAAATTAAAATATTCAATCCATTGACTGGGGTCCTATGATCGCAGGCATCAAGATTTATTGCTGATAAGAATTTAATTCTACAGCTCAGCTAATATCAGCATTTCAAGTGCTGCCAGTTTTGCAAGCTCAACTGATAATGAACTCTAATTAAAAGGATCAATAACTGTGGGCATCGCATACAGTTAAAGTGACCCTTGGGATTTACTATCTGCATATCCGTACTAATGAATTTTTTGCAACATCAGCTCACTGAGTAGGGCCAAAATCGAAAAAATTGACTTCACTCTAACAGATTTTTTAATAAAATAATTTCAAAAAGTTGAGAAGGTAAACAAGCTATCTGAAACAGAATTGTTTTCTCTTGAATGTAAAAAAAATTCGCCCAGAAATGTTGAAAATTGACTGAGCTGGAGCAAAGTAATATTGAAAATGACCAAAAAATGACAAAAATCTACACGTTTTCAGTCATAATTCATTATTAAGGAAAAACCATGAGGACCAGAAAATATATTTTGTCAAACTCGCTAAGATCTAACCAAAATGCTATCATGTGCCATGATATACTTTGAAACCATTTTGCACCGAGGCCATCCCGAAAATGGCATCACCCATATTATATAAGATACTAGTAGTATAGGTCAGTGGCCGCGTACGCGCGGCCACCTATAGTTAAAGTTATGTGACCAGTATACCCCAGTATACCAGTATATGTGACCAGTAATCTTCCTTAAATAAAATATTTAGAGGACAAGATACAACATGTAAACAAAGCCACGCATCATGGCCTTTCAGCCACTACACAGTACGACAGGCTTAAAGAACTCAAATTATGGATGAGAATTCTTTAGGTCTAGGCACATCATTCGAAATGCCAGGGCTAATGCTGACTCGACCCCTCCTTGAAGAATTTCATCCAAAATACATCAGACTCCTGGGTAGGCCAAAAATCGAAAAATTGGCATCAGTCAATCCATTTTTTTTTAAACTTTTGACTCAAAACTTTTAAATCTAACCAATGGAGTTAATGCAAAACTCTTGTAGCTTTAATTAAAAAAAAAGTCCGACATAAAAAGTTAAAAAATGGTGGATTTATGAAGTTTCAAAGTCAAAAAAGGACCAAAAATGCCAAAAATGCGCACGTTATTGATTATTTCATATTTTCAGCATTACTCATACACAGCGCGCCCCAAAAATTATTAAATAACTCCTCAAGATTGATACATAGAGCTATTATATGCCATGGTACAAGAAGAATCCAGGTAGCCCAGAGACCCCTCCCAAAATGGCATCACCCGTATTATATAAGACTAGGTTGAGCTTCGCCGTCGCCTACGGCGACTATATGGAAACAGCTACAGAAATTACTGATGACCAGAATTACAAATTTTATGGGTAATCAAAGCATCTGGCATCCACCGCCCTACATGGGAGGATTGGGTGAGCCTAAATAGGCCTGTAAAAGCGTCTGGCATCCACCGCCCTACATGGGAGGATTTGGTGAGCCTAAATAGGCCTGTAAAAGCATCTGGCATCCACCGCCCTACATGGGAGGATTGGGTGAGCCTAAATAGGTTTGTAAAAGCATCTGGCATCCACCGCCCTACATGGGAGGATTGGGTGAGCCTAAATAGGCCTGTAAAAGCATCTAGGATCCACTGCCCTACATGGGAGGATTGGGTAAGCCTAAATAGGCCTGTAAAAGTATCTGGCATCCACCGCCCTACATGGGAGGATTGGGTGAGCCTAAATAGGCCTGTAAAAGCATCTGGCATCCACCGCCCTACATGGGAGGATTTGGTGAGCCTAAATAGGCCTGTAAAAGCATCTGGCATCCACCGCCCTACATGGGAGGATTGGGTGAGCCTAAATAGGTTTGTAAAAACATCTGGCATCCACCGCCCTACATGGGAGGATTGGGTGAGCCTAAATAGGCCTGTAAAAGCATCTAGGATCCACCGCCCTACATGGGAGGATTGGGTAAGCCTAAATAGGCCTGTAAAAGTATCTGGCATTCACTGCCCTACATGGGAGGATTTGGTGAGCCTAAATAGGTCTGTAAAAGCATCTGGCATCCACCGCCCTACATGGGAGGATTGGGTGAGCCTAAATAGGCCTGTAAAAGCATCTGGCATCCACCGCCCTACATGGGTGGATTGGGTGAGCCTAAATAGGCCTGTAAAAGCATCTGGCCTCCACCGCCCTACATGGGAGGATTGGGTGAGCCTAAATAGGCCTGTAAAAGCATCTGGCATCCACCGCCCTACATGGGAGGATTGGGTGAGCCTAAATAGGCCTGTAAAAGCATCTGGCATCCACCGCCCTACATGGGAGAATTGGGTGAGCCTAAATAGGCCTGTAAAAGCATCTGGCATCCACCGCCCTACATGGGGGAATTGGGTGAGCCTAAATAGGCCTGTAAAAGCATCTGGCATCCACCGCCCTACATGGGAGGATTGGGTGAGCCTAAATAGCCTAAATAGGTTTGGGGGGGGGCAGTTGGAATCGAAAAAGTTTTGATGCATTTAAATAGGTTTAAAGCTCCTTTAACATTGGGGAGATAGGTGGATAAGATTTATTAAAAATATTGGGGGTTTAAAATGCTGTGCATACTTGTGTGTGGTCTAAAAGATGGCAAAAATGGCAATTTTTGGAGATTTTTGGCAGTTTTCCAATATTTCCATAATTTATAAATATTTACTGCATCTGGGCCCCGATTTTTGAAATCTATGCAGCAAAATAAACCCAAAACCAAAAAAATAAATCCAATTTAAGAAAAAAATATTTTTCATGATTTACACCCCATTAAAAAATCGGAAAAAAATATGTTAAGGTTTTTGGCATGACAGTTAAAATTTGATAACAGGGATTTGTTTAGCACTGAATTTTCAAATAAATGGGGGGCCAAAGGGGTTGAGCAGGGCAAACGGCTGGAGGGGGCAATCTGGTGATAGAAGAAGGCAAATGGTAGGGGGGTGGCAAATTGTTTGGAGGAATGTAATTGGGCTACATGGATCCCGCTACACGGGTGCTCAGCTTTTTTCATGCATTAGCCTCTTTTAGTTTGGTTTACTGACTCTTTTACGGATACCCCCCACTCAGTGGCCAAATTACAGCCACACCAAGTGAAAAGAACACCTGGCTGTCCTCGAGAGACTTCAAAAATTAGGCACCCAACACAAGTAAGGTCAGGTTGCCTTAGAAAAAGGTCTGGTTTGCCAAATTGCTCTGAAAGTTCATGTGTAATAACTGAAATTCGGCCTGATTGGGTAGCTTTCAAAACTGCGCAGTTCCGAAACATTGAAAAAACTCACATTTTCGATGTTTTAAGCATGTTCCCGTGATCGGCGCAAGCTCTATAACTCAAAATCGTTTTCCCCAGCCCTGATTTACCCAAAACCATCTTCACCTCCACACCAGAAGCTTCCCTCATGGCGCCCGCCATGATTTCCCACAGGACAGGCTCTACTATTATATATATAGACTAGGTTGAGCTTCGCCGTCGCCTACGGCGACTATAGGCAGAATACTTGCAGAAAAAATCTGTTGAAAATTCATTAAAAAAACTTAAAAGGCAAAGCTCAAATGTTGATAGAAATCCACCGCCCTACATGGGAGGATTGGGTGAGCCTAAATAGGCCTGTAAAAGCATCTGGCATCCACCGCCCTACATGGGAGGATTGGGTGAGCCTAAATAGGCCTGTAAAAGCAAATGGCATCCACCGCCCTACATGGGAGGATTGGGTGAGCCTAAATAGGCCTTTAAAAGCATCTGGCATCCACCGCCCTACATGGGAGGATTGGGTGAGCCTAAATAGGCCTGTAAAAGCATCTGGCATCCACCGCCCTAGATGGGAGGATTGGGTGAGCCTAAATAGGCCTGTAAAAGCATCTGGCATCCACCGCCCTACATGGGAGGATTGGGTGAGCCTAAATAGGCCTGTAAAAGCAAATGGCATCCACCGCCCTACATGGGAGGATTGGGTGAGCCTAAAAAGGCCTGTAAAAGCATCTGGCATCCACCGCCCTAGATGGGAGGATTGAGTGAGCCTAAATAGGCCTGTAAAAGCATCTGGCATCCACCGCCCTAGATGGGAGGATTGGGTGAGCCTAAATAGGCCTGTAAAAGCATCTGGCATCCACCGCCCTAGATGGGAGGATTGGGTGAGCCTAAATAAGCCTGTAAAAGCATCTGGCATCCACCGCCCTACATGGGAGGATTGGGTGAGCCTAAATAGGCCTGTAAAAGCATCTGGCATCCACCGCCCTACATGGGAGGATTGGGTGAGCCTAAATAGGCCTGTAAAAGTATCTGGCATCCACCGTTCTAGATGGGAGGATTGGGTGAGCCTAAATAAGCCTGTAAAAGCATCTGGCATCCACCGCCCTACATGGGAGGATTGGGTGAGCCTAAATAAGCCTGTAAAAGCATCTGGCATCCACCGCCCTAGATGGGAGGATTGGGTGAGCCTAAATAAGCCTGTAAAAGCATCTGGCATCCACCGCCCTACATGGGAGGATTGGGTGAGCCTAAATAGGCCTGTAAAAGCATCTGGCATCCACCGCCCTAGATGGGAGGATTGGGTGAGCCTAAATAGGCCTGTAAAAGCATCTGGCATCCACCGCCCTACATGGGAGGATTGGGTGAGCCTAAATAGGCCTGTAAAAGCAAATGGCATCCACCGCCCTACATGGGAGGATTGGGTGAGCCTAAAAAGGCCTGTAAAAGCATCTGGCATCCACCGCCCTAGATGGGAGGATTGAGTGAGCCTAAATAGGCCTGTAAAAGCATCTGGCATCCACCGCCCTAGATGGGAGGATTGGGTGAGCCTAAATAGGCCTGTAAAAGCATCTGGCATCCACCGCCCTAGATGGGAGGATTGGGTGAGCCTAAATAAGCCTGTAAAAGCATCTGGCATCCACCGCCCTACATGGGAGGATTGGGTGAGCCTAAATAGGCCTGTAAAAGCATCTGGCATCCACCGCCCTACATGGGAGGATTGGGTGAGCCTAAATAGGCCTGTAAAAGTATCTGGCATCCACCGTTCTAGATGCGAGGATTGGGTGAGCCTAAATAAGCCTGTAAAAGCATCTGGCATCCACCGCCCTACATGGGAGGATTGGGTGAGCCTAAATAAGCCTGTAAAATCATCTGGCATCCACCGCCCTAGATGGGAGGATTGGGTGAGCCTAAATAAGCCTGTAAAAGCATCTGGCATCCACCGCCCTACATGGGAGGATTGGATGAGCCTAAATAGGCCTGTAAAAGCATCTGGCATCCCGCGCCCTAGATGGAAGGATTGGGTGAGCCTAAATAGGCCTGTAAAAGCATCTGGCATCCACCGCCCTAGATGGGAGGATTGGGTGAGCCTAAATAAGCCTGTAAAAGCATCTGGCATCCACCGCCCTACATGGAGGATTGGGTGAGCCTAAATAGGCCTGTAAAAGCATCTGGCATCCACCGCCCTACATGGGAGGATTGGGTGAGCCTAAATAGGCCTGTAAAAGCCTACGGCGACTATAAGGAAGCAGCTGCATAAATTATATGGGTACAAAAGCCGGCTGCAGTAAGGAGTTTTACAATAATTTATTTAGTTTTTCTTCCATAATCACCTAATGCATATTTTGGGTTTTCATTTGGCGTGGGGGGATTGGATAAGTTTTCATTTTGGAGTGGGGGTAATTGGATAAACTTTCATTTTGGGGAATAGTTGGATAAGTTTTCGGGGGGCAACTGTTGCAATTTTAAAAAATAGTGTAATGCATTTAAATACATTTAAAGTTCATTTAAATTGGGGGGGGGTAATTGGATGAGTTTTGGGGAGGCAGTTGGAATCAAAAAAAGTTTTGATGTGTTTAAATAGGTTTAAAGTTCCTTTAACATTGGCGGGATAGTTGGATAGTTGGATAAACTCACAAAAATGACAATTTTTGGAGATTTCTGGCGGTTTTCCACTATTTCCATAATTTATAAATATTTTCCGCATCTGTGGCCCCAATTTTTGATATCTATGCATCAAAATGGACCCAAAACCATAAAAATAAGTCCAATTTAATAAAAATATTTTTTCATGATTTTATGACCCCATTAAAAAATCGAAAACTAAATCATAAAAATGTTTTTGGCATGACAGTTAAAATTTGATAACAGGGGTTTTATTTAGCACTGAATTTGCAGAAACAGACGTAAACAAATGGGGGAGGACACAAGGTTAAAAACTCAAACGGCTGGGGGGCAATCTGGTGATAGAAGAAGGAAGGAAGAAATGGTGGGGGGGCAAATGGATTGGAGGAATGTTTTTGGGCTGCATGGATCCCGCTACACGGGTGCTTAGCTTTTTTCATGCATCTGCCTCTTTTCTTGGTCTACTGACTCTTTTAGGTACTCCCACCCAGTGGCCAAATTACAGCCACACCAAGTGAATAGAACACCTGGCTGTCCTCGAGGGACTTCAAAGATTAGGCAATCAACCCAACAAAGGTTAAATTGCCAAAGAAATGGACTGGTTTGCTGATCTCTATGAAGCTTTATGAATAATAAGTGATTCCTCGCCACAATGAGTAGCTTCCAAAACTGCGCAGTTCAAAAACATTGATAAAAATTACATTTTCGATGTTTTAAGCAGGTTCCTGCAATCGGAGCAAGCTGATTAACTCAGAATCGTGCTCCCCGACCCTGATTTACCCAAAAACACTCTCACCTCCGCACAGGAAGCATCCCCCATGGCGCGCCCCATGCTTACCCACAGGACAGGCTCCTCTATTATATATATGGACTAGGTTGGGAGAGGCCTGCGGCGCACATCGACAACTCCAGACATGTCAAAAATAAGTGCAGCATTCAAGCACAGCTACCAATTGTTAATCCGTTTACTTACAATTTCACTGAAACATGGCAGACTTGAGTAGACCGCTAGTAGCCCAAACTGGTCATTTTGGCTTGGCTTTGTTTTGGCTGTAACTCAGTCAATTCTCAACGGATTTCAAAAATTCCAACGCCATTCTTTGCGTAATTTAATTACCTAACGAATGCACAAAACCATTTGTCAAAATTCGCTTCCTGTCACAAGCCGCATCTGAAAAACCTTCCAAAAAGATCATTTTACCCAAACTTTTGATGTTTTAAGCACATTCTCGTTTTTGGATCAAGCTACGGACAACATATTTTGGTTAGGCGACCTCGATTTACCCAAAAATGTCTTTACTTCCCATGCAGTTGCTGAATTGGGCTTGCGCGAAGCTATCTACTTACGGACAAGGCTCAGCTTTTATATTATGGACTAGGTTGGGAGAGGCCTGCGGCGCATATCGTAATTTTCGTGTTTTGATCAGTGATTTTTTGTTGATTTATATTTCAAATTCATTTAAAACTGTCCTACTGAACTTTCTGTTTCTTTTTTCTTGTTTATTTTTCTTTGATTGGTTGGTAATTAAACTGTTCATTTTCAGCTATGTTGAATGTGTTATCATGATTGCAACAAACAGAATGAAATCACAAGGGAGTTCCTGGCATTAGGCATGATAAGAATGATGATAGGCTCTCAAATGGCTCAAGCTTGCCAAAAAGATGAAGTGTTTTGGTGTTTTGACGAAGTACAATGATGAAGTGGGCCTCCTCCAAGCGGGTTGGACACCAGGCTGATAGAACTTCGGAAGTGGTAAATGACAGAACCTGTACCAGCCATCTTGATCAATCAAAACAAATCGGCCATAGTCTAACAGGTTGAGGTGGCTCAGGTTTCAGGTTCAGGTTCAAGTAGATGTAGGACAAATGAAAGTGGATGTTGTCATGGGTATAGCATATGAATGCTTTCTGTTGTAGTCTGTGGAGCTGGGAGAATGCCATTGTTGCTACAGCAGTAAACTTGTTTAGTGGTGTAGTTGTGGTGCATTCCCCATAGATCTTCCCTGTCCATGAGCGACTACTGCTAGGGAGCTGCTTTTTCAGTGATGGGAGTTTGTCTGTGCCTGGTGGTGTGCTGATTTGCATGAGTTGTAAAGTTTCATGCATGACCTGGGTAGTGCGTTTTCTTAGCTTTTTAAGTGGTGAGTGCCCAGCTGCAAGTCGTTGTTCCCATTCATTTTCTGTTTCTTCCACAGCATCAGGGGTTTTTTCAGCCTCATCTTGTGTGGTGTGATTGGAGCCATCCTGCAATTTAAAT